>CM035845.1:27410687-27666415 GCA_020510985.1 Pholidichthys leucotaenia | reverse complement strand
GGTCTCGCTGGTCTCCTGCAGAGCCATGACGGCGAAACTCAGGAAACGCAGGACGGTCTTGAAGTCCTGAGCGATCTCCTCACCAGGCGCTGGACGGGCAGCTTACGGATGAGCAGCTCCGTGGATTTTTGGTAGCGACGGATCTCTCTTAGAGCCACGGACCTGTGACGGCGAGGCCTCTTCACTCTGCCGGTGGCCAGAGCGCCTCTCCGAGCAGCCCTGGTGGCTAGCTGTCTCCTGGGGGGCTTCTTCCTCCAGTAGATTTTACGGGCGGTCTGCTTGGTTCTTGCCATCGCTCTTTATTATTCTGTCTTATATTTCTTTCACGCCGCCTAAACTCCAGCCCGGCACCCGCTTCGTTTTCGCTACAGCTCCCGGTATGTCGAGTTTCCCATTAGCACCAGGCGGCGGCCAAGTGCTAGCTAGCACTAGCTCCTCCCCGCTGTAACGTCTCCCGCTGCAAACCGTGGCTCCGTCCGCCGACCCGGGAGACCCCCGGAGCGATCCGTGCGTCCGTGATATATATACAGAGTGAAAGGTGTAGAAAGAAGAAGGAAGATAAAAAAAGGCTGTTGCAACAGGCAGCCGACTCGTGTGGCGCCGCCGGTCCGGCAGAGCCGGAACCGGAAATAAATAATGCAAGTAATGGTTTTGGGTTTTGTCCTACCCTCTTAGAAAAACCCAAATGTTATAGTAGTCTTGAGAACATTGTGCCAGTATGCATAATGCTATGAAGGGATTTAGGGCAGTGAGCGGCATGGTGATGTGGCCGGCTGGTTTCGTCACCATACTGACCTTTATAAAGGGGAGTCGGCCATGTTATGGTCTCTTTGGTGACTGGCCCCACTAAGCCACAGTTAGGAGCCAAGCGCTCATATGCATGTACTGTATTACTGAGAGTTCTGTAATAAAGTTCAGTCCCAGCACAGCCTACTCATTTGTCTTCATTACCAGGTTTGTGGACATAACATTTGGCGATGAGAATTAATGAACCATGAAAGCGTGCCAAAGACCGCTGAGGCCTTTCCTCGAGCTCCCAGGTAAACTGCCCATCCCGTGGCCATGTTGGCGGGACACGTTCGAGACCTAAGTTGCAGCAATGGACCTAGGAAAGTTGGATTAAGGAAGGAAGTGAGCACTGCTTGTCCACAACCTGGGCAGAGAAGGTCAGAGGATTTTTCACACGCTTGGTTTGACGGACTCATATGTAGATGCTGTGGAACTACTAGCTAGTTGCTTTGCTATGCCAGACAACATGCTAGCTTGCCGTATAAGATTCTGCCAGAGGCGACAGGGAATTGGTGAGTCCACCCAACAATTCGTCGCTGATTTGAGACGGCTGGCTAGCATGTGCTGATTTGGACTGTTAGAGGACGAGATGGTGTGGAACCAATTGGCCGAGCACACAAACAATCGGAGGCTGAGGGCTAAGATGCTAATGGCGCCAAATAACATGACACTAGCTAACACCCTAGAGCTAGCATTCCAATTGGAATCAGCAGACTGGTTAGCGTCAGAGCTAGGTGTGCGCCAACAACAGAGGCAGCCAGGACAGATGACGTTAGCCATTGCAGTGATGTAATAAGTGTGGAAGGTGTTGGATAGTATATATATATATATATATATATATAATATATATATAATATTATTATGGCGGTGCCCTAGTGTAAGAGGGGTGGTGCCCCGCCTCTGGGGGGTGGCATCACCTGGGGTATGTAAGCCAGCAGCCGGAGACATCTTGTCTCTTTGCTGCGGCTCTAAGACTAGTGTAGTGACTCCTGTGTTGTTGGTCCCGTGTTCTAATAATACTATAAAACGTCACCTCAACTCCTTCTTAATTAGATTCACAACATTTGGCGACGAGAATATACAGCATGGAGAGGGCAGCTACCACGTTTCGTTCATTTTCCACTCAGTGCATGAACGTGAGTGAGTGAGTGCGTGCGCGCAGCTGAGGCGCCCCCCCCCCCCCGGTGTGTGTGGTATGACCCCGAGAGCGAACGGTGTGTGTGATTTGGTGTGGATGAGACAAGAGAGAGCGAGGCAACCGGAGCAGGTAGAAATTGTTGCTAATAACAGTGCAGTCTGTGAATAAAGCCCCAACGCTTCAGCAAAACGGCCTGTGTTTCTGTGCACCGCAATACCATTTCTAACAAGTGTGAGGTTACTCGGGAGTTGACCCCGGAGGAAGAGCTGTCTCCGGCCCTGGCGAAGATAGATCTCCCCTGCGTCCCCCAACCACGGTTAGGAGATGAAAGGCAGGAACGGTCAACACTGGCGACCACGAAGAGACTCTACGTTGTTAAGAGGGTGGTGAGTACAGAAAGAAAAGGACAGCGGCAGCTGGGCCGAGTGACTGTGGTAGCAGCTAAAGCTAATGCGACATGGCGGCCGCTCGCTATCCCACCGATATTCATATGCAAATAACGAACTGCTCAAACCCATTCATGTCGCTAAGCGATGATCAGGAGTGCAGACGAGGTGCTGTGAGGGCTCATGAATGTCGGGCTGAGACGAAGTGTGGGCATTATAACCCATTTTTGTGTGATGAAAGCTGCGCGGGCACACTTGTTGATGGAGAGGATTTGTTGTGCCATTCATTCACCCTCCACGAATCCCTTTTTCAGAGCCGACAATCAAAGCCACACCCCCGTGGGAGACCTAGACGTTTACGTGCCCCCGAATCCTGCTCCAAATACATCATTAAAGCTGTATTATGCAACTACAAACCCCTTTGCCACTGCTCACATGAGAAGTTTTGTACACAGCACACCAGCTACTTCCAAGCCAAAAGCAGGTACGCTTCCCATGTCTGCTCCTTCAATTCAGATCACATCAATTCAGACCACATCAATTCAGAGGAGACTGATAAACAGGGGTATTCACCATTGAGCCATTCCTGTCACTCACATACACATAAGAGCCGCTCTGCGCCCCGTCAGCCTCTTACATCGGACAGTGATGAGGACTATGATCCCAAAGAAAGAGTCCCCACTCTACGCCCAGGCCAGTACGACGGCAGTACACCATGGAGAGAGTTCCTGCACAGATTTGAGACCTGCACAGAGGCAAATCACTGGTCAGAAAGAACAATGGCCATCCAGCTGAAATTCTGCCTTGTTGGAGCTGCAGGTGCCATCATCCACAGAAACCCTCGTTCATCCGAATGGGACTACCGCCGCCTGCTGGAAGAACTCGAAACTGCATACGGCCCTTCCTCATATCACTCAGCGGCTGTGGCAGTGGAACTGAGGCAAAGAGTACGCAAATTTGGTGAGGCCCTTCATGTGTTCAGAGATGATATTTATGGGAAAGTAGCTGTAGCTTATGGAAATTGGCCAGAGGCCGAGCAAGATGCTATAGCTGTTGAAGTTTTCACAAATGGCCTGGGCGATGCAGAGCTAATCCAAAAACTGTTAGAAGAACGTCCAGCCACACTAGCCAGAGCTTACGAGATAGCCCATCGCCATGAAACCACAAAGAGAGCTGCGTCCTGCACAGCCCCGTAACCTCACTGAACGCAGGCCCCGGGCCGCTGTTGTTAGAGAAAGAGACGAGAATTTTTTTTTTTTTTTACTTATTTGTACCCGTAGGTAGATTTGGTTTGCAGTCTGGTGACAAGCCAGCGGCTGCCGGTCGCTGCGTGCGCGAGCGCCCTAAACCTACAGGTTTTTGGTATGCGGGAGGAAACCGGAGAAATCCCGGAGTAAACCCATGCAACACGGGGAGAACATGCAAACTCCACACAGCTCAGTGTTGGTTGGGGGCTGGGATCGAACCCACGATCTCATGATCCCTGCGATCCCCCGGCCAAGGGTAAAACTGTGCTGCCACAGTGCTAAACCACTGTGCCACCGTGCAACCCAGAATGAGAATGAGACTGTAACTGCCACTACACCTGCAGCTAGCTCCTCACCCAATCGCTTTGCCCCACACACGTCTGCAAAAACACCAGGGCAACACAAAAACTTTAAAAAGGGTGACATTCGCTGCCATAATTGTAAGGGCTGGGGTCACAAACAGAGCCAGTGTTCATCCCCTCAAAGAAATGCAAAGACTTTCATTCCAAGCACTCCCCAGGGAAGCCCACAGGCCACTGTGCTCCACTTTAAAGGCCAGAGTCGTGGCATGAGCATCCACATGTGCATATATGAACTGGAGGTGTGCGCAGTCTTGGACAGTGGAGCGCGGAGGAACGTGCTGACCCTTCACCATTACAATGCCATTCACCAAGACATGAGACCCCCACTACAGTCATCCATCGTCGAGACTCTGCTCGGGGTGGGACCAGGAGACGTGCTTGTGTGTGGTGAGGCCAAAATACCTGTCAATATTAACAACTGGCAAGTTGAAGTGGACTTCCTCGTGGCAGACATAACGGGCAATGAAGTACTGCTAGGCCACCCATTCCTCACCCAAGCTGAGGCCCGCCTTGATTTTGGCAAGCGCCGCATAGTTCTGTTTGGAGAAGAAGTGCCATACTTTCACCCAGAGACTGTCCCAAAGTCGCATGCTGTGAGAGTAGCCAGAACTGTCGTGGTTGAACCTGGACAAGAGTACCTAGTAAAGGGCAATGTGCCTTGTGGCAAAGCAACTCAGGGAGACATGATGCTCAGCCCCACAAAAGGCTTTGCCTCCATTGCCGAACCGTTACACAACCTGACAAGGAAAAATGCACGTTTCCAGTGGCACGCTGAACACCAAGCTGCTTTCAACACGCTCAAGCACCGCCTCACCACAGCCCCTGTCTTAGGCTACCCACTGGACCATGGTGAAATGATCTTGGACACCAATGCTAGTGCCACAGGCATCGGCCCGTCCTCTCACAAATGCAGGATGGCGCGGAATGTGTGTTGGCATACGGCAGCCGCAAACTAGCCACAGCTGAACAGAACTATTGCACTACAAGACGAGAGCTGCTAGCCATTGTCGATTTCACATCACATTTTCGGCAGTATCTACTTGGGCGGCCTTTCAAAGTACGTACCGACCACAGCAGCCTGCGTTGGTTAACCTGAATGAAAGAGCCAGAAGGTCAGTTAGCCAGGTGGCTTGAGAAGCTAGCAGAGTACAAGTTTGAAATCATTCATCACCCAGGTCGCTTACACACTAATGATGACAGTATCTCCCGCAGGCCCTGCCGCCAGTCCTGTCCTTGTAAAATGCAGGACCCCTCCTCACAGCCGAGAATCACAAACCACCAAGCCATTCAGTGTGAATTGGACTCCGACACCAGCTCCCTGTCGCTGAATCTGATGGGGGTAGAGACATGCCCTACAACCACAGCCGTGAGTCTGGTGGGGGTAAGTGCAGACAGCTTTACCAATACAGACACTTTAAAACAAAAAGAGACAATTTATGTGACGAATACAAACGAGACCACACTGTTTCCTGGCTGGACTATAGAAGAGTTGTGCCAGGCCCAAGCCGCTGATACAGACATTGCACCAATAAAAGCTTGGTTAGAGGCCAGCAGTGAGCGCCCTCCCTGGACCACAGTCGCCCCTTGCAGTTCAGCCACCAAAACATACTGGAGCCAGTGGAAAAGACTGTATTTCCGAGATGGAGTTCTGGTCCACCGTTTTTACTGTCTGGACGACACACAGTACTACCCCCAAATTGTCCTGCCACGCAAAATGCAACCTGACGTCATGCGCCAGATGCATGAGGGGCCAATAGGTGGACATTTTGGTATTGAACGGACTGTGGCCAGACTTCAAACCAGATACTACTGGTACCATGAGAGAAGACGTGGCCCTCTGGTGCCGGACTTGTACCAACTGTGCATGCAGAGCCAGACCCCACAAAACGCCACAAGCACCATGGGAACTGTCAGGGTCGGAGCCCCCATGGAGCGCATTGCACTGGACATTATGGGCCCACTTAATGAGACAGAACGCAAAAACAGCTATGTGCTCGTAATACAGGAGTATTTCACAAAATGGACTGAAGCATTTCCTATTCCAGACGAAAAGGCTGTCACCATGGCACGCATTGTTACAACAGAATGGGTGTGCTGCTTTGGAATGCCTCACTCTTTGCACAGCGACCAAGGGCGCAATTTTGAATCAGAGGTGTTTCAAGAAATGTGCCGTCTATTTGGCATTGAGAAAACCCACACTACACCATTCAGACCACAGTCAGATGGCCAGGTTGAGCGTTTCAATGCTACACTTCAAACTAGAAAAGCACTCGGAGAGCGCAGACCTCCGCCAAGTGCCACAGTTCCCCCCATACAGTGTTTGTGTGTACGTTTTCAGATTCCTTGACCATGAAAACATATGACTAGCAATTGGATTGACAATGATAGGATTAGTGGTTCAGTAGTTATTCAGGAAAATGGCATTTTCCGTAATGGCGGCCACAGTTCCCCCCATACAGTGTTTGTGTGTACGTTTTCAGATTCCTTGACCATGAAAACATATGACTAGCAATTGGATTGACAATGATAGGATTAGTGTTTCAGTAGTTATTCTTGAAAATGGCCTTTTCCGTAATGGCCCACAGTTCCCCCACAGTTGTTTGTGTACGTTTTCAGATTCCTTGACCATGAAAACATATGACTAGCAATTGGATTGACAATGATAGGATTAGTGTTTCAGTAGTTATTCTTGAAAATGGCCTTTTCCCCCCATACAGTGTTTGTGTGTACGTTTTCAGATTCCTTGAGCATGAAAACATATGACAAGCAATTGGATTCACAACGATAGGATTACTGTAGTGGTTCAGTAATTATTGACAAAAATGGCATTTTCCATAATGGCGGTTTAGCGCCACAGTTCCCCCATACAGTGTTTGTGTGTACGTTTTCAGATCCCTTAACCATGAAAACATATGACTAGCAATTGGATTCACAACAATTGGATTGACAATGATAGGATTAGTGGTTTAGTAGTTATTCACGAAAACGGCATTTTGCATAATGGCGGTTTTCTTGTGGACGGTGATCCGGATCACCACCAAAATCTAATCATCTGTAGGATACCCCATTTCTGGCAATCTGTGAAAATTTCATGAAAATCCGTCCATAACTTTTTGAGTTATCTTGCTAACAAACAGACAAACAGACAAACCAACGTCGATGATCACATAACCTCCCCCTTTGGCGGAGGTTAAGATCTTGGCCTCTACTGCAGAATGCTGTTACTGAGATTGGGACCTGATGACCCCATATGCAGTTATGGCCTACAGAGCGACCAAGCACAGTGGTACTGGTTTTACCCCCAACTATATGATGGTCGGACGTGAAATAAATGAGCCAGTGGACCTTGTAGCCGGTCTGCCCCCAGACTCTGACCATGCACCTTCAGCCCTAGAGTATGTGCAACAAATACGCGAGCGGCTGGAGCTGGCTCACAACATTACTCGAGAAGCCCTGGGTGAGTCAGTCAACGTGCAAAAAGACAATATGACAAAAACGCTTGCCACACACAGTACAAAGTCGGAGACGCAGTGTGGTACCTCATCAAAGGAACACGGCATGTCAAAAACAGAGTCAAAAAGTTCCTCCCCTCCTACAAAGGACCCTTCTTTGTTATGGGACAGTTGGATGATCTAGTCTACCGGATCCAAAAGAGCCCCAGAGCCAAAGTCAAAGTCGTCCACCATGACCAACTGAAACACTACCGCAGCCGTGAGCAGCTGGACAACACTTGGGTCCTGGACCAAGCCCAGAACTGGACACCTTCTGAGATCTTGCCACCAGCTGTGGAGGGGGACCCAGCAGACCAGGACCTCAGCCTGTACAACCTGTTCGCTACTGCCTCCAGTGATGGCCCCAGCAATTCCCGGCCGTCCACTCCACCTGCTAATGTCCCCAATGTGATCGGGTCTCTTCCATCTACTCCTTCCCATGTGATATTTGACCATGGTGGGAGTGCGGTGGGAGAGCCACACCATCAGGCTCAGCACGTGTCATGGCCCAAACGTCGGCGCAGAGGACCGGACCGTTACGGGGACTGGGTTACTGAGTGAGCCAACTGTGGTAGTTCAAGTTTGTACTAGAGACTCCCCAGTTTACATTTTTAGACTCTAGTCTAGTTATAATGTTCTATACGTTTGTTTAAAAAAAAAAAGCTGAAGTGACAATGCTTTCATATACCTACATGCACTTTGTTTCAATTGAATGTATTGTATTTTGATTAGTTAGACAGTATTACTCCCGGTCACCAAGAAATAGGTTTTAAAAGTATAATGTACTCCCTGTTTAATTAGAAACAATTGTATTCCAATGTATTTGTCCCTCACGTTTTCACTGCTAAATGAACTACTTTCTTTATCACTGCAAAGACACTTGTCATTATAGTATAACCTACCTATTTGAATTCCAGATTTATATTGTTTGGATGGAATGGAATTAGTGTTAATTGCCAGTCCATGGTGGGGGTAGTGTTTAAGATGTGTCTGGTGCATGTGTTTAGATAGGGCAGCTCAATGCATGAATGTGAGTGAGTGAGTGCATGCGTGCGCGCAGCCGAGGCGCGCCCCCCCTCCCCCTGTGTGTGGAATGACCCCGAGAGCGAACGGTGTGTGTGATTTGGTGCGGATGAGACAAGGATTTCCGGACCACCGAAGACTAAAGGACAATGGGGTGAAGATCAGAGGGGTTACATTGTGACTGGGATTAAGTACCATGTTACTGTATGTTTGCTTAAACACCATGTGACTTCAGTTTCGATGTCCGGAGTATAAAAAGTGATGTGAGATTATTCTCTCTCTTTTCCTGCTTAGAGATTGTTGGAGTATGTGATTGTCAATAAAGCTGAACCTGAGGAATAACTCAGTCTCATCCTTCGCACATCCTCCGCAATAGCGCCATTTCGCGACAACAGTCATCTCATAGCACTTTCAAACTGTAGGGGAAAACCCCACAATTGCAGAAAGACCCCAGCAATCAGGCGAGCCCCTGTAAGCAAGCACTTGGTGACAGTGGAGAGGAAAAACTCCCTTTTAGCAGAAAAAGCCTCCAGCAGAACCAGACTCAGGGTGGTGCAGTCATCTGTAAATACTGGCTGGGAGCTGAGAGGATAGAGAAGAAGAAGAAAACAACAGACATCTAGAGAACAACTGCACGGTGGGGCCTCAATCCATGGGAGAGAACAAACAGATGTTAATCGCCAGCAAAAATATTTTATTTAAACCGAAGAAAGGAGTGAAGCCCAGTGCATTGTTGGAGGTCTCCTAGCTGTCTAAACCTATTAGCAGCATAACTAAGGGAGGCTTCAGGGTCACCTGATCCCACCCTAGGCTATGTCAAAAAGGAAGGTTTTAACCCTATTCTTAAAAGCAGAGATTGAGTCTGACTCCTGAATTCAGATTGGCAGCTGGTTCCAAAGGAGAGGAGCGTGATAACTGAAAGCTCTGCCTCCCATTGTACTCTTAGAGATTCTAGGTATTACAAGTAATCCTGCATTTTGGGAGCATAGTGCTCTGTTAGGATGAAAAGATACTATCAGATCTTTTAAATAACAAGGGGCCTGATTATTTAGAGCTTTGTAAGCGAGGAGAAGGATTTTAAACTTAATTCTGAATTCTATGAGAAGCCAATGAAGGTAGGACAGAACTGAAGAGATGCGATCTCTCTTTCTAGTACCTGTTAAAACTCTTGCTACAGTATTTTGGATCAGCTGAAGACTTTTTAAAGATGTTTTAGGACAGCCTGATAATAAAGTGTTACAGTAATCTAATCTAGCACTCACAAAAGTGTGGATTAGTTTCTCAGCATCACTTTGAGACAAGATGCTCCTAATCTTGGCAATGTAATTATCACGAACCAAGCTGGTGTTGTCCTTTACGCTTGGTTCTGACCGTTCTCTGTGGCTCGGGTCATCGGTATGTTTGGGTATTGTGTTATCTTTTGAGTTCTTGTTGTTTCTATGTCTGTTGTTCTTTTTTCCGTGCCTGTAGCCACCGCTCTGGCCAGCAGCTGTTAGGCAGCCAACTTGACCTACATTCGTGTGGGCGTTGTCTAACACTTGCCGGTCCGACCACGCCCCCTGTCTCTTGACAGCCAGCTGATTCTTCTCCGGCAATTGTCCTTCCCGCGCCTTGCCCAGGTGCACCCAATCCGTTGTGTCAGCAATGCTTGTACAGTACTTAAGCGGCCCTTGCCAGTCAAGCATTGCTGGACCATTGTGTATGTATCGTCATAGGGATGCATCGTCTTATGAGGGGTTTGAGAACTACAGTGTTGCAACTCCCCTCAGTGTAGTCATTGATTGTGTGTGCTCGCCGGAACACTTGTACTACTCGGACTGCTCCTGCACTGTGAGTATGAACTGTTTGTGTTTCCCCTTGCAGTCAGGCTGCTACGCTTTGGTACAGTTGCCTAGTTCCCCTCTCCCATGTCAGTCGAGCGTCCTGGAGGACTCTCAGTTAACCCAAGTCGTTTTATTGTTTTTGTGCAAAATATGTCTTGTGGTGACTGTACACAGTGGTTTGCAAGCTGCACGCTCGTCGTGTGAGCCATTTTGTGTAAGTCGTTATTTTTGGAACTGTTTGCCTCTCTGTTAATAAATGTGTTGTGGTGTAACCATGCACGTAAATCCATTCTTCCTCCTCACTCCTCGATGCACTGCGTAAAAGTGCACGAGGAGGATTGTGACAATAATAAGTTTAATTTGTGAATTAAAGACATATCTTAATCAAAATAACCCCCAAGGTTCCAAGGTTCACAGTACTATTAAGAGAAAGAGTAACCCTATCAAAACTAACAGTTTAATTTTGGGAAGGTATTGCTAAGGTTTTTTGGACCAACTAGAATGACTTCAGACTTATTTAATAGCAAGAAATTTCAAATCATCCAAGCTCTGATTTCCTTAAGAGAAGCTTCTGATTTGGCTAATTGATTAGTGTCATCTGGCTTCAGACAAATGTAATTGACAAATATAATTATGTCATCGACATAACAGTGAATATGAATGCAGTGCTTTCTAATAATAATGCCTAGCAGAAGCTTAGTACATAAACTAAAAAGAATAGGGCCTACCACAGATCCCTTTGGAGCTCTGTGGTTGAGCATTAAGTTAGAAGAAGACTCATTCTTGACATGAAAAAACTGGAGCATATCAGATAAGTAAGATGATGAGGAAGCGGGTCATCAGCACCAACACAGCAAGTTCAGAGGACCAAACTATACTTTAGTTTTTTTTAAGCTTTTGTTTAAGCACAAACCTCAATAAAATAGTTTAATTTTGTTCATCATAAACCAAAATTTTGATTTTGATTTCACATGGCAGACTTCTTTGTTTAATGTGTATATAAATTGATTATTGACGGAGACTCTGGGGTTTTATTATGTGAATAACTTTGTTTTAACAAAATCTACAGGTCTCCCAGTCCATGACTTTTCTTAAATACTGTATGTGTGTTTTATCTTTTCTGAAGTCTGAAACATAATAAAATTAAACACACAATTTCAACTATTCCTCAGACAGCTACAACAGAGACTGCTGTCACTGAGTTACTACGATGTTGCAATGTTTGGGGACATATATGGATCTGTGCTCCTTTTCCCCACTCCACGTAGGAAGGGCTGTACTATTTTATGGATACAAATTCATTGTTTAGGAAAGGTTTTTCATTTTATTTGTTTCACCTTTATTTTACCAGGTAAAATATTTGAGAGCAATTCTCACCAGGGATGTCCTGGTGTGTCATCATATGTACTTCATGTTTGCTTTTAAGATAAGATAAGATAAGATAAGACAAGATAAGATGAGCCTTTATTAGTCCCACAATGGGGAAATTCCAGGATTGCAACAGCACAGGGATAGCAACACTCAGAGCAACAATCAAGAAGACAAGAAAAACAAGAGCAGCGGATATACATATGTACACATAAATATATAAATATACAGTATATACACACAGTGCGGAGCATTGTAGCTAGATGGAATAAACAGCATAACCGTCTACTTAGTTATCCTACATAGTATGAATATGTACCCATACATATTGTCACCCTCCGTAGCGACTGATATTGTCCTAGTTGTGTACTGGAGGGGACCATTGTGTAAGTCTATTACGTCTTTTGCATTCAATACTATTAGGTCGTCATGTTTTTTTGCTATCTCTGCGAGCAGCCCTGCTTAGGTTATACAGTCTGACAGCCGTAGGTAGGAAGGACCTGCAAAACCTCTCGGCTGCGCACCTAGGATGATGTAGTCTGCTGCTAAATGAGCTCCTCAGTGTGTTCAGTATGTCCTGCATAGGGTGGGACTCGGACTCCAGCAGAGATGACAGGTTAGCCACCATCCTTCTCTCTCCTATCTCCTCCACTGGATCAAGGCGTTGCCCCAGGACAGAGCTAGCTTTCTTGATCAGTTTGTTCAGTCTCTTCCTATCGGCTGCTGTAATGCCACTGCCCCAGCAGACCACTCCAAAAGTGATGGCTGATGCCACCACCATGTCATAGAATGTCTTCAGCAGCGTCCCTTGTACACCAAAAGACCTGAGTCTCCTCAGTAGGAACAGCCTGCGCTGTCCCTTCTTGTAGAATGTGTCAGTATTGTGTGACCAGTCTAGTTTATTGTTCAGATGAACACCCAGGTACTTGTAGGATGTCACCATCTCAATGTCTGTTCCCTGGATGTTTACTGGTGCTGTGAGGGGTTGTCCTTGCCTGCGGCAGTCCACCACCAGCTCCTTAGTTTTCCTCGTGTTGATCTGGAGGCAGTTCCGATGGCACCAGTCCACAAAGTCCTGAATAAGTCCTCTGTACTCATCTTCATCTCCATTGGAGATGAGGCCGATGATTGCAGAGTCATCAGAGAACTTCTATAGATGGCAGTGTGTTGTGTTGTGTGAGAAGTCCGCAGTATAAAGGGTGAACAGGAAGGGAGCCAAAACCGTTCCCCGGGGGGCCCCTGTGTTACCGATGATTGTGTCGGACACACAGTCCCGGGTTCTCACAAACTGTGGCCGGTTAGTGGGGTAGTCCAGGATCCATGATGACAGGTGCTGGTCCACCCCTGTGCACAGCAGCTTGTCCTTCAGGATCATCGGTTGGATGGTGTTGAAAGCACTGGAGAAGTCAAAGAACATGATCCTCTCCGCATTCCCGGGCTTCTCCAGGTGGGACAGAGAACGGTGAAGGAGGAAGATCACTGCATCCTCCACCCCAATGCCATGCTGGTAGGTGAACTGCAGTGGATCCATTGCTGGTCCCACCAGGGGGCGGAGGCGAGCAAGGAGCAGTCTCTCCAGGGTCTTCTTCATGTGAGACGTCAGAGCCACTGGTCTGTAGCTGTTCAGGTATTTGGGGTGGGAAATCTTTGGTACAGGTACCACACAAGATGTTTTCCACAACTGTGGTACCCTCCCCAGCTTCAGGCTCAGGTTGAAGATGTGCTTCACAATCCCACACAGCTGGTTTGCACAGGACTTGAGGAGCTTTGCGCTGATGCCGTCGGGTCCTGACGCCTTCCTCGCCCTGATCTTCCTCAACTCTGTCCTCACCTGGGTCTTAGTGAGGGTCATGTTGGGGGGCTGTGTGCTGGGAGTGGGGGGGGGGGGTGTTGGTGGAGTGGGGTGTGGGCAGCAGGACTCAATGTCTTTAGAGGCAGCAGTGGTTGTTGTGCAGTCGGGGGGGAGGGCGGTTGGTCAAACCTATTAAAAAACAGGTTCAGATTCTTTGCCCACTCCCTGCCCCCCGTGGCCTGGGGGGAGGTATTCTGGAGCCCAGGGATGGTTTTAAGGTTTCCCCAGACCCCGCCGATGTCACTCTGTTGCAGCTTGTCCTCCATCTTCTTCCTGAAGCTGTCCTTGCCTTCTCTGATCTTCCTCCTCAGCTCCCTCTGTACAGACTTCAGCATCTCCCTGTTCCCCGACCTGAAGATCCTCTTCTTCTCTCTCAGAAGTGTTTTTATCTCAGGGTTGATCCAGGGTTTGTTGTTCGAGCAACACCGTATGGTCTTGATGGGTATGGTGTTGTCCACACAGAAGCTGATGTAGTCCATGATGGTGTGAGTGAGGCCGTCGATGTCCGCACCATGTGGATCACAGAGCTGCTCCCAGGCAGTGGTTTCAGAACAGTCCTTTAGAGCGTCCATTGCCTCCTTAGACCATAACTTCACTGTGCGCATGACCAGAGGTTGTCTGTGTACTAGGGGTTTGTACACCGGCAGGAGATGAGCCAAGTTTTGATTTTGATTTTGATTTTGTATACTTTATTGATCCCCAGAGGGGAAATTGAGGGCATCCATCTGGATGGATGAAGCAGCCACAGTACGGCGCTATTCCTTAACCATTCACACATACATTCACACCGAGGGCCACTTTAGAGTCTCCAATTAACCTAACCTGCATGTTTTTGGCCTGTGGAAGGAAACCGGAGAAATCCCGGAGTAAACCCATGCAGATACGGGGAGAACATACAAACTCCACACAGATCACTGTTGGTCAGGGGCTGGGATCGAACTAGGGATCCCATGGCCAAGGGTGAGTTGCTGCGCCACCGCAAGTTGTGATCTGATTTCCCAAGTGGGGGGAGTGGTGATGAGGTGTACGCCTCCTTAGTATTTGCATAGAATAAGTCCAGTGTTTTATTGTCTCTAGTGTGGCATGTGACATACTGGGTGAACGTAGGTAGAATGGGGGACAGTGAAATATGGTTGAAATCGCCTGAGATGAGGAGAAGAGCATCTGGGTGTTCTGTAAAAATACAACTACTGAGTTTTGAGAGTTTCATTGACCTCTGCTTTCTGAAATTAATTTTCAAATGTTTCCATAAATCAGCGCCTGATCCACTTGCTGCTGCTGTCCTGTCTTTTATCCAAAGACAGGACAGCAGCAGAGCCACCAGGAGTCCTGTCAACAATAACTGTAAAATATTCCACTGCAGAACCACATTTGGACAAACAGCTTTCTCTATAAAAGGCAGTCACATCTGGAACACAATGCCAAATGAAATTAAAAAATAACGGACTTTAAAACATTCACTAAAAAGGTTAAAAACTGGCTGAAAAATAAACAAGAATGTACCCATGTATGAAATGATTGTCTGCAGGGTGAGAGTGAATGAAGGGAAGGAATGAATGTGTTTGTTTATAGTGAGTGACGAAGGGAGAGAGACCTAAAATAGGCAAATGTGAGTCAGGTTGTTATATTGTGTATTTATAATATTTATAATATTTATAATTGTGTATTTATAATGTACTGCAGCCTGTCAGTTACTGAGTGGATGACGTCATGCGCTGTCCTAACCTTCGCCGTTGGATTTGCATAAATAACAATGCAGATCACGTGTGAGTATTCCCTCGGGAGATATGTAGGCCGCATGCTAACAGCTAGCAACTCCATGTCTTTGTTGCAGTGTTGTTGTTTAACCGTGATATGTCCCGGTCGGCACCAGTTGTTATTGACATACTGTACATTATCACTCCTCCACCCCTTGTTTTCCCACTGTCTGGTGTTCGGTCTGCCCGTATTGCGTGGAAACCCTCCAGTTCAATGTTAGCATCTGTTGCTAGTTCTGTTAGCCACGTCTCCGTAAAGAGTATCAAGCTACTTTCTCTGTACATGCTCTCGTAGCGGGAGATAGCTGCTAGCTCATCTGTTTTACTGAGTAGCGATCGTATATTCCCCATAATAATGGATGGGAGCGGGTCTGTACCTTATATTCCTCGCCCGCCATCTTGCTCCAACTCAACATCCACGCCGTTTCCGTCTTATTTCTTCCGGTATGTCGAGTTTTTGGGTTAGCATCGTGGGCCGGTTAAGTGCTAAAGCTGGTCCCTGTTGTACTGCCTCCTGCAAGAAACAGTGGCTCCGTCCGCTGGCTCAGGAGACATTTGGGCGATCAACGTGTCTGTGATGGATAAAGGTGTCGCCGAATCAGAAAGATTAGCAAGAGAGCCAGATAGTAAATAGAAATAGGAAGAAACTGATCCGCTGTTGCAAAAAGGCAGCCTACTCGTGTGGCGCCGGAAGTTTATTCTTGTTCTTAATCGTATTTGTGTAGAGATTTTGCCCCCAGATGTAAAGTGCGTTATAAATGAAATAAATAATTATTATTATTATTATTATTATTATTATTATTATTATTATTATTATTATTATTATTATGATTAGGCTATATATAAACTAATGAAATTTTTAAAAATCCTCTGCCGGCTGATGTCCAGTTCAGCACAACACCGATCTCTGTTTGATTGTTTCTGTTCTTATTAATCTGTTCTTCTGTCATGTCAAATTAAGTTACGCGCAGGGAGAAGCTTCTACCTCTTCGGCCATGCGCCCTAGGTTCTCTCGCTGTCATCAGGTGCAGATGAATTAAGACAAGCTTTTTTGGTACATTTAGCAGGATACTGACAACCGCAAACCTTATTAAATCACCTTGCGCCAGTCATTTAAATACTCCCTGTTGTTTATGGAAAATGGACTTTGGGGTTTGCCGTAGCACCACTGGGGTGGGGAATGGGATGACGTCAGGTGAGCTACGGCGGGGAGTATAAGTAGAAATGTGAATCAAATAAAGTTCAGTTGAATGTCCCTCAAGAAGCTCTCCGCCTGTATGATTTCATGATATAACATTTGCCGATGATGGAGTGTGCATTGTAGAGCCACCTCCATTTCTGCAGTGCCAGGGTACACTGGCTATTGCTTGGTCACGATGGAAGAGTACGTTTGATGTTTATTTGACAGTGGCCGGACTCGGCGGTATCTCCGAGGACAGGCGGAGATGTTTGTTGATACACCATTTGGGCACAGAGGGACAGCACATGTTCTTCAGTCTGTGTGGTGATGGTTCACTGGAAGACGGCCTGGGGAAGATGGACAACCTCTTCGGTGACGAGTCCACGGTCACCGAGAGGAGATATGAGTTTTACGGCCATATGCAGTGTGCTGGTGAGACCACTCTGACTTTTCTGATGGAACTGCGCAGTTTAGCGGGAAAGTGCCATTTTGGGCCGCTAACGGACGAGCTAGTACGAGGTAAATTGGCGCATGGCATGACTAGTCAGTGGCTGGGAAATATGCTACATGTAACCCGAAAGTCTTTGTCTCTAGAGGAGGTCGTGGACCTAGTGAAATTACGGGTGTCCGTGTCTCTACGGGGATTGAGTGCTTCTTGTGGTGAGGAGCCAGCAGACTGGGCTGCTGTGCCACAGAAGAAGGCTATCATGCTAACTAGGCCTCGGGGGCGCACTGGGAAGAAAAGGACAAAGAAAAGACGGTCAGTGGCGTGCAATGGGGCCCATGTGGCCCTGGCGGGCCGGGTGGAAGTGGAACCGTGGGAGACGGGACGGGTGTGCATGGCACACGGAGGGAGAGGACCCCTAAAATGGTATGTCGTGCAGCTGGATGGCATCAAGGTGCCTCTTATGGTGGACTTGTGGGCCGGCAGGTCCATTTTGAGCCTACTGACGCTGAAGAGACTGTTCCCGAAGAAAGCTATTAGGGCGGGAGCGGTGAGAACGTTCGGCTATGGCCACGCCAAGATTGACATGGTAAGGCACGGCGAAGTTTGAAGTGACGTGCGGGCCGAAGAGGGCACCCAAATTCGTTTTCCAGGTGGCACGACAGGGGACGGACCTGCTTGGCATTGACCTACTGGGAGAACTGAGCATTTCCATATGGGACCCAGAAGGTTCAGTGGTGTTGACGGCATTCTCAGACTGGCAGCAGTGTTGGCCAGCATTGTTCATGGGCCTCGGGCGGATTGACGCTTTTTCCCATCACCCTTTGGTGAACGAGTCAGTGATGCCCAGTATCCAACCTTTACGGTGCCTGCCCCTGGCCCTATGCGACGATGTATCGACGGAACTCTCAAAGCTGCTGGAGGCGGGGATCAGCGAAAAGGTGGACGCCTTGCCCTGGATTTCGAATTTGGTGGTGGCGAAGAAGAAAGAAGGGGGGGATCCAGCCTTGCATAGACCTGCGAATGGTAAACAAGGCAATTATCCCAGAAAAGTATCCACTCCCAACCATGGAGGAGCTCATGGCGACATTCAGCGGATCCAGGGTGTTTACAAAGTTGGACATCCGGCAGGGCTATCTACAGGTGCCACTACATCCGGACAGCAGAAACCTGACGGCATTTGTGACCCACATGGGGGGTTTTAGATACAATCCAAATGCTGTTCGGGCTGAGCTCCACCCCCAGCTGTTTTCATAAGGTTATGTTGACGAGGTTGGCAGGTCTAAAAGGGGTCATAGCCTACCTGGATGACATTGTGGTAGACGGCGCAACGGGTGAGCTGCATGATGACAGACTGGAGAAGGTGCTGAGACGGCTGCAGGACTACGGGGTCACCCTGAACGGTGACAAATTCGTCTTTGCGGCGGACACGATTGCGCTTGTGGGTTTTTGACTGAAGGGAGAGGGCCTACAACAGCTGCATTCAAATGTTGAGGCGGTGCTCCGCATCCCGGACCCTTCTACGCCTGCCCAAATTTCATTATTCCTCGACATGGTAAACTTTTACGGGTGGTTTATCCCGCACTACTCTGAGATGATTGAGCCTCTGAGGGCCCTGTTAAAGCAAGACGCGCCATGGGAGTGGACGCCGGCATGCTCAGCGGTGATCTCTAAACTGAAACAACAGCTCACCTCCCCACCGGTGCTGGCACACTTTGACCCCGAACTGGAGATGGTGGTGACCTGTGATGCGTCTGGGGCAGCGTTGGGCTGGTGGCATTTGTGTCTAGGTCCCTCTTGGCAGTGGAGCAAAAGTATGCTGTGGGTGACAGGGAGGCACTGGCCTGCGTCTGGGCATGTGAGAGGTGGCACATATACCTCTACAGGCGCCACTTCACCCTGAGGACTTACCATTGAGCGCTCACGACCCTGTTGGAGATGTTGGGATCAAGGCATAGGCCATTGAGAATACACAGATGGTCAGAGTGTCGAAGGGCCTACGACTTCACCACTAAGTTCACCCCAGGCAGAGAAAATATAGTGGTGGACCTTCTATCCCGAGCCACGGTGGAGGTTTCTCAGATGGTCGACGAGGACACTGGTTCTGTTGAGGAAGACCTGATCAATGTTCTATGCGGACCCCTCCAGGGTGGTGTCTCCCCACAAGAACTCAAGGAAGAATTGGAACTGGACCCAGTCCTGGCACAGTTGTGTACAGTGATCAGGGAAGCATGGCCAGCGAGGATGCCAAGTGAGCTGACGTCTTTTCACCGTTTCAAGTTGTTGGAATGAGGTGTGTGTGGCCAGGGGCCAGTGTGCCCTGATCCCTACTGCCTTGAGGGTACGGGTCCTGGAAATGTTACACAATGGCCACCTAGGGGTGGTACAGGTGAAACAGAGAAGTAGGGGGTTGGTCTGCTGGCCTGGCATTGATGGTGACATAGAGGCCATGGTGAAACACTGCGTGCTGTGTTTAGAGAATGGCAAGACAGGCGGGCCTCCTCCACCACCACTCCGGGCTATTGTGTTTCTGGAAGGGCCATGGAAGCATGTCGAGCTGGACATCTGTGGTGAATTCCACGCAGCGCCGTTTAACAGTTGTTTCCTGGTGGTGGCTTATGATGTGTTCTCGAAGTAGCCAGAGGTGCTGCCCACCAGCTAGGTGATGACGGAGGTGGTCACGGGATTCCTGATGTCCTTGTTCACCAGGTGGGGAATCCCGGACACACTCATGATGGACAATGGGCCCCAATTTGTTTCAGGGGCGTTCGAGGAGTTTCTGGTTAGCAAAGGGGTGGAGCACATCAGAACAGCGTTCTACCACCCACAAGCTAATGGGAGGAGGGGGTTGAGAGGTTTAATAAGACCCTGAAGAATGGACTGAGAGCCCACCTAGAGGATGGTTTCCTTTTCCCGGATGCACTCCAGAACACGTTGCTCCATTACAGGGCATCGGTCCACGTGACGATGGGTTGTTCCTCGGCGAAGCTAATGTTGGGGCGGGAACTGTCACTACCAGTGAATCGGCTGGGGCCTCCGAGGGTGGTTTCTCAGACAAGTGAGGTAGCGCTGAGGAGCAGAGTCTCAGACCACCAACGCAAAATGAAAAGGCGGCTCGACAGGAAGCACAGGGAAAAGGACCATGGCCTGAGAGAGAGGGATCGGATGTGGATTAAACACCCTGTCCAGTCCCACAAGCTCCAGCCCCTGTGGACGGGACCGTGGGACATTAAGAGACGGTGGGGTCCGGACATTTTTGAGCTGGACAATGGGTCCATGTGGCATGCCAGCACATTGAGGCGTGCGGTACCTGGCTGGGATTTGAACGCTTCAGGGAGGCATGATGTGTCTTGGGATTGGGTGGCCGCACCTGATGTGAATTCACAGGCGGTACCAACGGTGACTTGTGCAGAGTCCCCTGGGGAAGGGGGGGGGACGCCTGGCTAGAGTACGTCGAAGGCCTGCATACTTAGATGACTATGTGGCTAGGACTCTTATGGACGATACCAGCTGCGCGCTCTGGTAGTTTATCCAGACACCCACAGATGGACTTGTTAATATGTATAAAGAAAATTATTTTCTTTTGTTGATGAATATGTTCTGTGTTCACTGTGCGTTTTGACATTGTTTTAGTATTATAGTTGGACCTTGTGGGGGGGGTGTATGAGAATTGTTTGCCGTAGCACCACCGGGGTGGGGAACGGGATGACGTCAGGTGAGCTACAGCAGGGAGTATAAGTAGAAATGTGAATCAAATAAAGTTCAGTTGAATGTCCCTCAAGAAGCTCTCCGCCTGTGTGATTTCACAATATAACACTCCCCTCCCTCAAATTTGTGTTTTGACATGACATCTCCCACAAATACACATGCAATGAGGCCAGGCGTAAAATTAAAGTAGTCCACGCCTTTCGACCGCTAATTTTACCCTGCGCCCTTTAGTAAATCTCAACAGTAGTTTTTTAACACCAAAACAGGGTTTTGCGATAGTGCAGCACATTAGTAAATCTGCCTCTTAGTGCGATGGTTAAATGTTGTTACTTAACAAACTGTTAATAGTGACATGACACCATGAACAAAGCTTCTAATATTAGAAGATTTACAGTAGGCTGGTAATTACACAAGTAACAGGAATCAAAGAGAGCTCTTACTTTGGCCCCTCAAAAAGTCTCTGCATATTCCTGTGATTGTTATGCATCTTTTAAACAAGAATGTGATCATGTGATTAATTATTCTATTCCCCTGTTTTGCATGTGGCCTACTACTCAGCTTTACTGTTGCTTTTGGGAATGGCACAAGACTTGCACATGTTTAACTGGACCGTCTGTGCTCACGTTGTTTGACTGATGATGATGTTGGGCCGCCTGGACCAAAAATGCCAGGGCCATTTTTTTTTGTCCCAGTCCAGCCCTGGTACCAAGGCATGAAACAACGACATGCCACTAATATGTGAACTGATGCTTAGATCTGGATTTAAGCTAATACTGGTACTTTTGAACTAAGGTTCAATCCCGGAAGTTAATTTCCCAGGAATATTACATAGATTTTCTTTTCTTTCCCTTTGAAGATTTAAGCTTTAAAAAGAGAAAAAAAAATGTTGCTCATAAGGTTGTCTACTATAAATAAGATTTTACTTGTAGTTAGTAATGTAGTCAAGACCACACCTAGGCCAGACCAAGACCAGAGTGCAGTTACGTCTAGGTCTGATTTAGGGGGCTGAGATCAAGTCCAGACCAAGACCACTCTGCAGTTATGTCTTAGTCTCTGCTTCATCTTATTCCATTAATGTCTTGGGTTTAGTACACTGTGGTCTTGTTCTGGTCTTGACTGCACTACTTGTAGTTTTATTTGAAGTTGAGTACACAAATATTTGCTGATAATCAAGTGAATTTCTAAAATTTAAAACCTTGGTTTTAATGAGATTAATAACATGAATCTACATGTTTTAAAAATGCTCTTAGGTCAGCCACTGTTGAACAACAGCATTGTGAAACCTGGACCTTCTGGATATTACTACCAGGGTGCCTGGCGAGCACTAGATGGGACTACAGTTGAGTTCAGTACACCCTCAGAAATCAATCAGTGTCTAAAAGGGAAGGTGATACATATGTATGGGGACTCCACTGTCCGGCAATTTTTTGAATACCTCACCCGTGTACTACCAGGTACGTTATCTGTTTCATTGCATTTTTGGACACCAGGTTTATCTTATTTTATGAAACTAAATATTTTTCATCTCTTCACAATTCTAGATCTCAAGGAATTTGATTTGCACAGCAGAAGAAGGGTTGGACCTTTTATCGCCCTAGACTATGTAAACAATATCTTGATGGTATTTCGTGTCCATGGTCCTCCTATCCGCATTGAAAATATCCTAATCAGTCAGCTGCAGTATATTGCCAATGAGTTAGACAGTGTAAGTGGAGGCCCCAACACTATTGTCATTTTTGGCATTTGGGCACATTTTGGCTCTTTCCCCATTGAGGTTTACATTTGGCGGTTGCAGAATATCCGTAGAGCGGTGGTGCAGCTCTTGTCTAGGGCTCCAGATACACTAGTCATTATCCGTACCGGAAACCCCAAAAATGTGGGTGGACCCAATCAGGTACTGAACAACAGTGACTGGCACACTGTCCAGCGTAACAAGGTGCTCAAAGCTGTTTTTGAAGGACTGAATGTTCATTTTGTGAATGCTTGGGAGATGGTTCTGGCCCACCACCTCCCCCACAACCTCCACCCACAACCTCCTATTATAAAGAATATCGTTAATGTTATATTGTCATACATTTGCCCTAAGAAAGCTGGTTAAATTCTGTTCCCAATGTCACATGTTTATCTACACGTACAGTCATGGGTAAAAATTTGGACACCCTTTTAAATATTCAGTTTTCATATTCATATTAAGAAATGTTCACATATCTATTTCTAACCTTGTTTTGTTTTTATTTGCATTTTTTAAATTTTATTTTAGCCATTTTAAGTGGAAATGAATGTGGGGTTGTTCTAAAAATGATGGGAAGTGTCCTAATTTATTCCTCACTATTTGTTTAAAATTACATTGTACAGAAAATTTGTGAAAAGACTTTAATTCATTTTTAATTGTTGTATTACATGAATCCCCCAGTATTTTTAACATTCATACTAAATATCCATATGTCTAAATATGTTAAAAAAACACACAGGCTTATGCAGGGTGTCCTATTTTTTTCACATGACTGCATACCTGTACAATTTAATGGTTAATTTAGAGTAAGTAGAAAGCACAATTGGACTGGAGTGGTGCCCTAGTGGTAAAACATCGGTGCCACAACCTCAACTTTGTAATTTGCACTGCAACATAACACAACACACATATAAAAGTGAAACTTTCTGCATTCTAGCTTGGTGCTAAGCATAATAGAAGGGGGAAAGAAAAAATGAAGACACAGAGCTACTAGAGCATTGACCCCTCACTGTAGCTTCTGCTGCATACTGTTATGTATGGAAACACCTGGGTGAAGAATGAGGCAAGATGGACTTGGTGAACACAGCTTTATTAAAGAACTATTTAAAGTGCAATACACGGCAGGCACCAGCAGGACCATCCGGTGTAAAGAGGCCGTAAGATGGCACCCCTGCCTTATATAGGGCAGTGACGTGACGTGACGGGAAGTGCACGTCACCACACTGCACTTCACAATAAAGGTGCTGTTTATTATACATAATACTTACCATAGTTGTGTAACCTAGCATCATGGAAATAGAAATAGGTACTGCCACTGTTGCACATGTTGTGGAAATTAACTTAAAAATCATAGTTGAAAGCTACTTGACAGACTATTGTTGGGTTTCTAAGAATTGCATTATTTACCGTTTAGGTAAGACGAATAGGTAAGAGGAATTGTGATCTAAGTCTTGACAGATGTGTGGTCAACATAATTCTTATTTGTTTATGTTAGTAAACCTGATGAACAGCTACATGGGGTAATTCATTATTTGAAATAAACCTGACAAATCTTTGTCAAGGTCTGGTCTGAAAAGCAATTCTGGATTCTTAAATGTCTTACTTTGTGTAAGTTTGGTGACTGTATCTTTTGAAATGTCACCTGTGTTTTCTTCAATTTGTGTGTGTGTGTGTGTGGGGGGGGGTGCACACAGGTTAAGATTATGGTAAAACTTACTGTTAATCTATGTGTGCATGGCGATAGAGATAGATATATACAGTGGGGCAAAAAAGTATTTAGTCAGCCACCAATTGTGCAAGTTCTCCCACTTAAAAGATGAGAGAGGTCTCCAATTTTCATCATAGGTATACCTCAACTATGAGAGACAAAATGAGAAAAAAAAATCCAGAAAATCACAATGAAGGATTTTTAATCAATTAATTGGTAAATTCCTTCCTTAAAATAAGTATTTGGTCAATAACAAAAGTTCATCTCAATACTTTGTTATATACCCTTTGTTGGCAGTGGCAGAGGTCAAACGTTTTCTGTAAGTCTTCACAAGGTTTTCACACACTGTTGCTGGTATTTTGGCCCATTCCTCCATGCAGATCTCCTCTAGTGTCATGTGGTGGCTCTCGCGAGCCACCATAAGACGCCACACCGTCACCAGAGAGTTGTGCAAGAGTTTTTTATTAACGGTGAAGTAACAATAATACAAGCCACTGAGGCAATGACACACACAAGTCAACACACACCAGGAGGCGTAAGGCTAACAGCTCACTTACGGGTCCACAGGAGGCGATGGTCATACCACAGACAGGCAAGGTAGAAACAGTCCAAAGCATACATAAGCTCCGACGATCAGCGACGGACAATGCTGCAAGGATGCGGCCGCTAGCGTTGGTTTAAGAAGTCCGTCACTAACGACCGCAAATGCAGAACAGCTGTTCAGAACTTGACAGCTGAGCGGAAGCCTCCCTGAGCGCTGTCACAATAAGAGCTTGGAGAGTCAGGATAACAACGCCGCCGTCAAGCCCTGACAGGAATAGCCCGAGCACAAATAACATAGTGCTCGGGTCACAACATCTAGAGCAGTGATGTTTTGGGGCTGTCGCTGGGCAACACGGACTTTCAACTCCCTCCAAAGATTTTCTATTGGGTTGAGATCTGGAGACTGGCAAGGCCACTCCAGGACCTTGAAATGCTTCTTACGAAGCCACTCCTTCGTTGCCCGGGCGGTGTGTTTGGGATCATTGTCATGCTGAAAGACAAAGCCATGTTTCATCTTCAATGCCCTTGCTGATGGAAGGAGGTTTTCACTCAAAATCTCACGATACATGGCCCCATTCATTCTTTCCTTTACACGGATCAGTCGTCCTGGTCCCTTTGCAGAAAAACAGCCCCAAAGCATGATGTTTCTACCCCAATGCTTCACAGTAGGTATGGTGTTCTTTCTCCTCCAAACACGACAAGTTGAGTTTTTACAATAAAGTTCTATTTTGGTTTCATCTGACCATATGACGTTCTCCCAATCCTCTTCTGGATCATCCAAATGCTCTCTAGCAAACTTCAGACGGGCCTGGACATGTACTGGATTAAGCAGGGGGACACATCTGGCACTGCAGGATTTGAGTCCATGGCGGCGTAGTGTGTTACTGATGGTAGCCTTTGTTACTTTGGTCCCAGCTCTCTGCAGGTCATTCACTAGGTCCCCCCGTGTGGTTCTGGGATTTTTGCTCACCGTTCTCATGATCATTTTAACCCCACGGGGTGAGATCTTGCATGGAGCCCCAGATCGAGGGAGATTATCAGTGGTCTTGTATGCCTTCCATTTTCTAATAATTGCTCCCACAGTTGATTTCTTCACACCAAGCTGCTTACCTATTGCAGATTCAGTTTTCCCAGCCTGGTGCAGGTCTACAATTTTGTTTCTGGTGTCCTTTGACAGCTCTTTGGTCTTGGTCATAGTGGAGTTTGGAGTCTGACTGTTTGAGGTTGTGGACAGGTGTCTTTTATATTGATAACGAGTTCAAACAGGTGCCATTAATACAGGTAACAAGTGGAGGACAGAGGAGCCTCTTAAAGAAGAAGTTACAGGTCTGTGAGAGCCAGAAATCTTGCTTGTTTGTAGGTGACCAAATACTTATTTTACCGAGGAATTTACCAATTAATTCATTAAAAATCTTTTAAGTGGGAGAACTTGCACAATTGGTGGCTGACTAAATACTTTTTTGCCCCACTGTATATACACACACACACAGTGGGAAAAATAGGCACTGAACACATCAACATTTTTCTCATTAAACATATTTCTGATGGAGCCATTGACCTGAGATTTTCACCAGATATCAGTAACAACCCAAGTAATCCATATATACAAAGAAATCAAGGTAACTGTGTTCACAAAGCAAGTTAGATTTAATAAAGTACAATGACACAGAGAATAAGTATTGAACACAAAGAAAAAAAGGTGCTGGTGATCTGTCCAGGGTGCCCAAAGATGCTGGGATAGGCTCCAGCCCCCCCCCCCCCCCCCCCGCAACCAGAAAAGGATTAAGCGGAAGAAGATGGATGGGTGGATGGAAAAAGAGGTGGCAAAAGTCAGAGAAGGCCAAGAAATCATCTGAAATCCATCAGAATTTAGGAAGCCATCCCATCCCCCATCAGTGCAACTTAATTTAATCTAGTTAAGTCTTGACTGATAGCCTTTTAAAAGGTCTGTGAATATGAGATTGTCACACCGCAAAGAACTCATGATGGGTAGAGGGAAAGAGCTCTCTCTACCCCTTTGCAACCTTATTGTTGCAAAACATAATGACGGCACTAGTTACAGGTGCATTTCTAAACAACTGAATGCTCCAGTGAGCACTGTTGGAGCCATCATTCGGAAGTGGAAAGGATATCATTTTACCATAAACCGGCCACAGCCCGGAGCTCCTCGCAAGATTTCTGAAAGAAGAATCAAAAGAATTATCAGAAGAGTTATCCAAGAGCCAAAGATCACTCATGGAGAGCTCCAGAAAGACCTGGAGTTAGCAAGTATTGCTGTTTCAAAGAAAACAATAAGTAATGCACCCAACCAACATGGGCTCTATGCCCACTCACCTCACAAGACTCCATTGCTGAAAAAAGCAGGTTGAAACTCATTTAAAGTTTGCTGCACAACATTTGGGCAAGCCAGCAAAATACTGGGAGAGTATAGTCTGGTCAGATGAGACCAAAATTAAACTTTTTGGGTGGCACAACATACAGCATGTTTGGAGCAGAAATAGCACTGCATATCCCATCATGGTGTGGGGATCTTTTTCTGCACATTGTACAGGCAGACTTCATATAATTGAAGGAAAGATGAATGGACAAATGAACAGAGACATCCTTGATAAGAACCTGTTGCCATCTGCCGAGATGCTGAAGATGAAACGAGGGTGGATATTTCAGCAAGACAATGATCCCAAACACACAGCCAAGAAAACTAGAATGGTCCAGTCAGTCCCCTGACCTGAATCCAATTGAAAATCTATGGAATGAACTGAAGATCAGAGTTCACAGAAGACACCCACGGAATCTTCCAGATCTGAATACAGTTTGCGCTGGAAAATGGGCTAAAATAACTCCTGAGCAATGCCTGTGTCAAACCTTTTTGAGAAAACAGAAAAACTATCAAGACAGAGCCAGGAGATGAGTGTGTCTTGTTCACTCACTTGTATTGTCACGCATACGGTATATTCAGCAGTTACAAAATTGCAATGAAATCTAAACATTCTAAATGCCACCATCAGTGTGTGAATGTGTGTGTGAATGGGTGGATTGCAGGATCTGTAAAGTGCTTTGGTCATCAAGAGATGAGAATAAAAGCGCTATATAAGTGAATGCCATTTACCATTTAATAAGTTAATAATTGTGATGAACCCTCCTGTGCGCCTCTCCACGGCAAGGGGTGAAAGGATGAGGATTTTTACGCGCTGGGTTTTACACCACACACATTTATTAAACACAGCGATACTGACACAGTTTCAACAATAGTTTCCTATGAAGCTTAAGGAGTGCTCAAGGGAGCTCAACAGTCTACAGGTGAGGATGACCGGGGAAAACACACACAGAAAATACTCACAGAACTGGAGCTGACTGAGTTAGACCAAATAAGCACCGAAGGAAACACAGTCCTTTAGCGACTTTGACTAACACACGGTGATTAGCGACCGCATGTCTAGTGCAATGACCCAGCAATGTGTGACTGGCAAAGGGCTCCTAAAGTACACACATTGCTGGGGATGGTAAATTGGTCACACCTTGGCGAGGAGCGGAAAGATGGCAAACGAGAGTGGGAACAGCTGACGGCAATAAGAGAGGGGGCGTGGTCGGACCAGCAGGTAGACTGCGCTCACACCAGCGTGAGCCCAAGGGGCTGCCTCACCGCTGCCGGCCAGAAAGCAGTGGCTATAGGTACAGTAAAGCACACAGAAATACATACGAACATACATACAAAGTGGCACCTAACCCACAGAGAGGCCAGGACCGAGCCGGGGGAAACCAAGCCGGCTCGGCTCCTGACAATAATACATATTAATTGCAAAAAGTATGTCCAATATTTTCTTTCAATGACCAAAATCTCTTGAATACAATTCCCATATAATTATTATGCTATAGAAAAGACAAACCCCAAGAGAAACACACATTGCTGAAGTGAGTAATTGTAACAGGTAACTTCAGCAGATGGCTATAGTAAAGTAATACAATCAGAAAGAATAATGCAAATCAGGAGAAACACATATTGATAAATCTAAATTTAAATAAGACGTAAAAGGTACTACTGAAATATTTTAAGTTATTAGAGAGTTAATTAACATTCACACTGCAAATATTGCCAACCATGGCAACCGTTAATTCAGCACAACCCAATCTTAATGGTCAGTGCAGGAGTGGTTGGCTAAGGTTGTCGTTGACATTAAACACAATACAATATCAGAAACACAGATGACTCGAAAGCTATATATAACAAACTACCAATTAAGCACCTCAGGTTATTATAGTTATTAGGCATTAGCATCAAAAGTACACAGTCGCTATATAACCGTTAAATCAGCTCAGCGTAATTTTAACGGTCAGCAGAGGGCCGGTTGACAGCAGTAAATTGCTAACATGAAACAGAAATATCTATATGAAAACTATCTTCTCAGCTCATATGCTTAGCTAAGTCAGTTATTTTATAAGTTCATAGCTATAAATAACATATAAATAATTACCTTTTTGAGAAAAAGGAAAAAATATTGAGAGAGCCAGGAGGCGTGCACGTTTTGTTCACTCAATTGTATTAGTTTTTAGCCAAAGTCAAATTCCTTGTATGTGTTGTGCATACTTGGCCAATAAAGCTGATTCTGATTCTGATTCTAATTCTGATTCTGATTCTGATTAAGTGAGAGTTGCGCACGAGCGCCCCTCCTTTTGGAACGCTAAGACATTACGTAACTGACAAAGCAGACAGAAGTGAATTAGATCTAAACAGGACATATATCAAATGATTTCAGCCTATTATACCTGTGCCTAGTTTCTCCATACAGAAGGTGTCTGGAAGCTGTTATTACCAACAAAGGCTTTTCTACTAAATATTAAATGAATTTCACCAGATGTGTTCAATACTTATTCCCTGTGTCATTCCACTTTAATAAATATAACTTGTTTAGTGAACACAGCTACCTTGATTCCTTTGTATGTATCAATTACTTGGGTTGTTACTGATATCTGGTGAAAAGCTCAGGTCAATGGCTCAATCAGAATTAATGAGAAAAATGTGTATTCCTGGATCCTAAAAAAGCATTTGATACAGTGGATCATAATTTATTATTAAAGAAACTACAAAATTGTGGTATTGGGGGGTAGCACTGTCCTGGTTATGTAGTTACTTAAAGAATAGATATCAGTATGTATGTGTTGGTAACAAAAGCTCACAGTTACTGAAGGTTACTTGTGGAGTCCCACAGGGTTCAGTTTTGGGGCCACTGTTATTCAATATGTATATAAATGATATATGTAAAGTTTCGGAAAAAAATGGATTTAATATTGTTTGCCGATGACACTAATTTATTATGCAGTGGAAGCAAAAAAATTTTTAAGAACAAAAAATAAACGGACTGGAATGAAATTGACATGACAATAGTGAAAAAAGTAATTGAGGGAATTGTTAAGCCACTCACCCACATCTGTAACCTGTCATTTCAAACTGGTACATTTCCAGACAAAATGAAAATAGCAAAAGTAACACCTCTTTACAAAACAGGAGACAGTCATTGTTTCACAAATTACAGGCCAGTCTCTTTACTCTCACAATTCTCCAAAATACTTGAAAAAATATTCACTAAGAGACTGGATGATTTCATTGAAAAACACAACCTCCTTACAGATAGCCAGTATGGTTTTAGAGCAGATAAATCTACATCTTTGGCACTGATCGAACTTATAGAAGAAATTACTAGTTGTATAGACAAAAAAAAGTTTGCTGTAGGAGTATTTATAGACTTAAAGAAAGCTTTTGACACCATTGACCACAGAATACTTCTAAAGAAACTGGAAAGGTATGGGATAAGAGGGGTAGGACTGAGTTGGGTGGAAAGTTATTTAAGTAACAGACAACAATTTGTACAAATTGGAGAGCACAAATCACCCTGCATGGACATCACTTATGGTGTGCCCCAGGGGTCAGTTTTGGGACCCAAACTCTTTATCTTGTATATAAATGACATATGCCAAGTATCAAAAATTCTGAAATTTATTTTGTTTGCGGATGACACAAATATCCTTTGCACTGGTGAGAATTTGCAGCAGGTTTTAGAGGTGGTCACAACTGAAATGGAAAAATTAACGCAGTGGTTCAACAAAAATAAATTATCTCTAAATCTAAAAAAAAAAAAGATTATGTTGTTTGGAAATTATAAAATAAATCATGAAATAATGATAACGATAGATGATACCAGAATACAAACAGTACAGGAAAATAAGTTTCTGGGGGTGACGCTAGACAGTAAAATCTGCTGGAAACCTCACATCAGTCACATCCGGGCTAAATTAGCAAAATGTATAGGCATACTGGGGAAGACAAGACACATCGTGGACTATAAATCATTGGTCTTATTGTACAATTCACTGTTTTTACCTTATCTTAACTACTGTGTAGAAGTCTGGGGAAACACCTACAAGACCAACCTACAAGCAATATGCACATTACAAAAAAGAGCTATAAGGATAATAAACAATGCAGGATATAGAGACCATACCAATTCGTTGTTCTTGAAGTCACGTCATAAAGTTCATCGATTTAGTTAAATTTAACACAGCACAAGTAATGTACAGGGCAATTAACAATCAACTCCCAACTAATATCAAAAAATATTTAAAAAAAGAGACAATGATCATAATTTGAGAGGAGACTTAAACTTCACAAAACCCAAGATACGTACAACCAAGAAAAGTATGTGCATATCTGTCTGTGGGGTGGATTTGTGGAACAGTCTGGAGCCAGAACTGAAACTATGTACAAACAGAAATCAATTTAAAAAGAGGTATAAGCACCATTTGTTGAAAGGATATATGTTAGAAGGGTAGAATTTACATGTACGATTCATTATGTTCACTCTGGGACATTATGGGACACTATGGAATGGTGGGTGGGACAGCACTGTGTGTATCTGTGTCGTTTGAGACTGGTTTTGAAATATAGACTTCATTGTATGTTAGAATGGACAGGTGTTAATGTTGATCTGTAAAAAATACAGTAAATTGTTTACTTGGGGTATTAAAGGTAGTAATTTGTATAAAATTCACATGGGTGTATCGATGGAAAAGAGGAGTTGGAATTAATAAGTGTTCACTTCTTCCTTCTCCCTTTCGAACAGTGTATACTGTAACTTTATTGCATTTGCTATTTGCTTGTTTTTTTGTTATATTTTTTGTGTTCGAAATAAACTATCTATCTATCTATCTATCTATCATATTGGAACAACTTTTGGATACACTCGGAAAGGAATTAGGAAAGCTTAACAAATTAACGCTCAGTTTAAGTACTAACTAACTAACCAACCTGCACTTATATAGCGCTTTTCTAGTCACAAAGACCACTCAAAGTGCTTTCACTAGTACTAACCCTCTATTCTAAGGGCCTATAGGAAACATATCTAGGGACAATTTAGAACAGCCAATTAACCTAACATGCATGTCTTTGGATTGTGTGAGGAAACCGGAGCCCCCGGAGTAAACCCACGCAGAACAGGGGGAACATGCAAACTCCACACAGAAAGGTTCCAACCCCTGCCACCCTGGGGATTCGAACCAGGAACCTTCTAGCTGTAAGGCAACAGTGCTAACCACTGCACCACCGTGAAATTTATAGTTTTTAACAACCATCACAACAACTTTGTATCTAAACTCAGTGTAAATGATGTAGAGATTGAAAAGGTATCCAAAACTAAATTTCTTGGAGTAATAATTGATAATAAACTGTGTTGGAAGTCACATATTAATTATATTAAAGGTAAAATATCTAAATCAATTGCAATACTACACACAGTGAAATATTTGCTGAATCAACCTACATTATATACTTTGTATCATTCATTAATACTCCCATACATGACATATTGTACTGAAGTATGGGGAAATACATATAAAACAAACATACTGTATATCCAATCTTTATGCTTCAGAAGAGAGCTATTAGAATAATAAACAAAGCTGCTTACAGGGAACCAACAAATCCACTTTTTCTTAAATTAAAAGCTCTCAAGTTGAAAGATCTGGTTGACTTTAAAACTGCAGTAATAATGTTTAAAGCGAAGAACCTATCACTTCCCGTAAATATCCAAAAGTTGTTCCAAATAAGGGAGAAACAATATCATTTCAGATGAACATGTATATTTCAAAAACCTTCAGTGAGAACTACCACCAAGCAACACTGTGTCTCAGTGCAAGGAGTCAGATTGTGGAACGCTTTTGGACCTGAATTAAAATCATGTACAACGCTTGGACAATTTAAGCAAAAACTAAGGGAAGAAATACTCCAAACATATATACAAGATGACATGTAAAATCACATAAGGATTATCATATCCAGTCCGCGTTGTGTTGTTGCTTAGTTTTTTGTTACATTTTGTCTTAGCTTTGTTCTGAATTGTAATCGCTTTTGTTTTTTCTTTTGAATTCTTGGATGGAATATGGGTGGGCAATATAAGCTGCGGCTTCAGCCATCACCCATTTCGGATAACTTATGTTGAACTGTATAATCAGAGGAGTTATTGTTTAATTTGACCTTGTAAGGTGTTTTTTTCTCCCCTTTGTTATATTATTCTGTTCCTTTCTTTTAAACTTTACTTTTAATCTATCCGAAATAAAATTATTCATTCATTCATTCATTCCTTCATTCATTCATTCATTCAATAATTATTTTCCCAGTATGTGTGTGTGTGTGTGTGTGTGTGTGTGTGAGTTCAAGTGTTTATTTTTGATGATTATGGCTTACAGCTCATGAAAACCCCAACTTCAGTTTCTCAAAAAATTGGAATATTTCATAAAGTTAATTTTAAAAAATGTTTTTTTTAATAGAAATGTTGGCCGACTGAAAAGTATGTCCATGTCCACACTCAATACTTGGTCGGGGCTCCTTTTGCATGAATTACTGCATCAATGTAGCGTAGCATGGAGGTGATCAGCCTGTGGCACTGCTGAGGTGTTATGAAGGCCCAGCTTGCTTTGATAGTGACCTTCAGCTCGTCTGCATTGTTGGGTTTGGTGTTTCTCATCTTCCTCTTGACAATACTCTATAGATTCTCTATGGAGTTGAAGTCAGGCTAGTTTTCTGGTCAATCAAGCACAGTGATGCCATGGTCATTATATCAGGTTTTGGTACCTTTGGCAGTGTGGACAGGCACCAAGTCCTCCTGGAAAATGAAACCAGCACCTCCATAAAGCTTGTCAGCAAAGGGAAGCATAAAGTGCTCTAGAATTTTCTGGTAGATGGCTGCGCTGACTTTGGTCTTGATAAAACACAGTGGACCAACACCAGCAGATAACACGGCTCCTCAAATCATCACTGACTGTAGAAACTTCACACTGGACCTCAAGTAACTTAGATTCTGTGCCTCTCCACTCTTTCTCCAGACTCTGGGACCTTGATTTCCAAATGAAATGCAAAATTTACTTTCATCTGAAAAGAGGTCATCTGCTGGTGTCGGTCCACTGTGTTTTATCAAATCCAAAGTCAGCGCAGCCATCTACCAGCAAATTTTAGAGCACTTCATGCTTCCATCTGCTGACAAGCTTTATGGAGATGCTGATTCCATTTCCAGCAGGACATGGCACCTGCCCACATTGCCATAAGTGCCAAAACCTGGTTTAATGACCATGGTATCACTGGGCTTTATTGGGCATCAAACTAGCCTGACTTCAACTATATAGGGAATTTATGGAGTATTGTCAAGAGGAAGATGAGACACACCAGACCCAACAATGAAGACGAGCTGAAGGCCGCTATCAAAGAAACCTGTGCCTTTTTAACACCTCAGCAGTACGACAGGCTGATCACCTCCATGCCACGCCACATTTAATCAGTAATTCATGCAAAAGGAGCCCCGACCAAGTATTGAGTGTGTACATGGACATACTTTTCACTAGGCCAAGATTTCTAATAAAAATCCATTTTTTAAAATTAATTTTATGCAATATTCTAATTTTTTGAGAAACTGAATTTGGGTTTTCTTGAGCTGTAAGCCATAATCATCAAAATTAAAAGAAATAAACACTTGAAATATATCACTCTGTAATTATTCTATATAATATAGGAGTTTCATTTTTTGAATTGAATTACTGAATTTAATTAACTTTTCGATGATATTCTAATTTATTGAGATGCCCCTGTATGTATGTACACACACACACACACACACACACACACACACACACAAACCTGACCCTATGTGAAAAAGAAATTGCCCCCTTGTTACTTCATGAATCAACTGATTAACAACATTTTTTGGAAAGCTGAGTCAATTTCACTAGTCAAACCCAGGCCTGATTGCTGCCTTGTGAATAAAGAAATCATTTTAATGCCTTAATGGCATTAAAGAATCTTAGTTTTGTTCTGAATTGTAATTGCTCCTGTTTTGTTTTTCTTTTGAATTTTTGGATGGAATATGGGTGGGCAATATAAGCTGCGGCTTCAAGCCATCACCCATTTCGGGTTGAACTGTATAATCAGAGGAGTTATTGTTTAATTTGACCTTGTTAGATTTTTCCCCTTTGTTATATTATTCTTTTCTTTTCTTTTAATCTTTACTTTTAATCTATCCAAAATAAAGATTCATTCATTCACTTACAAATAAAAAAAAAAAGAATTGATGGCAGAAAAATTCTTAAATTTTAATGAAAAGTCAGAAGCGATTGTGTTTGGTCCCAGTGGCTTCTGTGAGTGCCCCCCATTGACCTGAGCCCCTTGGCATGGTTTGTCCAACCTATTGTTACTAATCTGGGTTGTAAGATGGACAGTGATTTTAAATTAAACCGTCAAATTGGTGCAGTAGTGAAGTGCAGCTTTTTTCATTTCCGGCAGTTGGCAAAGGTTAAACCCATTCTTTCAAAACAGCACTTTGAAACAGTAATCCATGCCTTCATCATATCTCGGCTGGATTATTGCAGTACATTTTATTTTGGAATCAGCCAGTCTTCCCTCTCACGCCTCCAGTTGGTTTAAAATGCAGCTGCACATCTTTTAACTGGAACATGTAAGAGGAACCACATTAACACCCATTTTAGCTTCCCTTAACTGGCTGCCTGTGCATTTTGGGGTTCATTTTAAAATTCTTTAATTTGTTTTTAAATTATTAAATGGTCTTGCCACGCTTTACCTCTCTGAGTAGCTCCATCCTTACACTCCTGCTCGGTCTCTAAGATCAGCTGATCAGCTGCTCCTCGAGGTATCAAAATGTAAGTGGAAGCTCAAAGGGGACAGAGATTTTCCTGTTGCTGCTCCTAAATTGTGGAACAGTCTCCCTTTGTCCATTAGACAGGCCCCTTCACTGTCCATTTTTATTCCTTGGCCTTAAGCCCAGCATGAGACATTGATTTTACTTGTTTTATTGTTTTTATTACATGATTTTCATTTTTACCTGTCTTGTCTTGTCCTCGTTTAGCTGTATTTTATTGTCTTTTATTTTTTAGTAGTAGTAGTAGATTAGTTTATTTGACAGGGACAGTGCAATAAACATAGACAATTAATCAAAGACAATCAATCTGATGTGTTGCACATAGAGTGTATAGCTATTAGCTAATTTGCAACTCTTGTCCCTGGATGGGCTTTAGAAAGTTTCTGTTTTATGTTTCATATTTTATTCATCCCTGATGTACAGCACTTTGCGTCAGCTGTAGTTGTTTTTCAAGTGCTTTAGAAATAAAGTTGGATTGGAAATAGAACCTGACAAACTGAAGTAGGCTGTAAGATCTCAAAAAGCAACACATCATGCTACGATTTAAAGAAATTCAAGAACAAATTGCCACAACCCAGCTCAAGGGAAGGACAAAACAGGAAAAGGTGATACATTCTTTTCAAATTACAGATTTATTTAACATAATAAAACTAGTTAACCAAAACTGTGTAGATCAGGAGCTTCAGTAGTTGTGATCCAAACCAAAATTTCCCAAACCTTCAACCTCTAACCAACCCAAAATTTAAGAAGGGAAGGGGAGAAAGAGAGAGAGAGAGATTTTTGATTTTTAAAAGATCTTTAATAAACACATTTGTCCATCAGTCAATACAATTTCTATGTCATGCTATATTACACAGAAAATTAATCCCCCAAAAAACGCCCCCAAAAAAGCTGTCCATCATGAACTGAACAGAGGACATTCTCCAGGGACCAGAGGGTCCTGAAACCTTCCACATCCCCATTCCCCATAAAAAAACTGAAAGTCCAGCCTGATTCTGGCTTTAAGTAGCCTCACAAATAAAATTTTGACATCAACATCACTCTCAACATTCTCAAGTTTTCTTCTCCGGCTTACATAGATAGCCAACTTTGCCTGCCCTAAAACAAAGTTCAGTAGTTGACACTTCTGCTTAAAACGACGATTGTACATAAAACCACAAATGAAAACCTGCTTAGAGAAAACTTCCTTAAAAATATGAAAAAGTTCTGTGAGAAGTTCAAAGAGGCCACTCAGGCGCTGACATTCAATAAAACAATGAAAAACAGTCTCCCTAGAGGAACAAAAAACACACTGATCACTGACACTGCTGTTAATCACAGAAACAAAAGCATTGACAGCTATAATACCATGCAAGACCCTCCACTGTAAGTCTCCATGCCTCTTAGGGAGAGGGGCTTTATAAAGAGCCCTCCAGGCAGGCCGATGCCCTTTTCCTAATTTAAAATAGGCTCTCCAAGGAGTGTCCACACAGGTGTTCAATCTGTCCTTGTTGAGTGCCATCACCACCAGTCTGTAGAGTGCCTTACCACTGGCTCCTCCAAAGTCCACACCAGTGGGAGCACAGAATGCCAGTAAGGAGCAAGGAGCGACGTCAAAGTCCATATAGAGCGTGAGAGAGGGAAAGGGGTCCGTGCTTTCCGGCTGCAGCGTGCCATTGCTAAAGTCCAAGAGTAGGGAGTGCTCAAGTCCATGAAGCTCCTGTTTCCAGTGTGCAAGAAGACCATCGATGAAACGATTCAACCTGACACCAAGATGAGCTGCTAAAGCTGAAGCGTTGTTGAGGCCAGGACCAGCCAGTTCCACCACTTGCTTCAGAGTGAGAACGTTCCTGGAACACAGCCTATCAAGGAAGGTCCTTCCAACTCCTGGCAAGACACCAAGGCGACCACCAAAAACCAGCGGCTCCCTCAACAACCAGTAGAGGGAATCGCATGGCCCTCTTTGTTTTTTAAAAAGAGTCCACACTGAAAAGAGACTGCGGTAAAAACTGGGTAAAGACAGTGCATTAGAGTTCTTAAAATCCATTAAAAACACAGGGAGGTCTAGCCCAAGCCCAAGGACTCTCTGTAAAATAACACAGGCCAAAGGCCTCCATACCAGGTCCTGGGGGCCCGTCAGCAGTCTCTGTATGAAAGTCAGTCTAAAAGCAGCACCTCTACTAGCTAAATGAATCACTCCTTGCCCCCCCTCCTCTTTGGGAAGAAATAACAGGGCTTGAGGAACCCAGTGGAGTCCACCCCCCCCAAAAAAGTCCACCAAAACAGACTGAATTTTGGACAACAAACCAGCAGGGGGGTCCATGCACATGAGGCGGTGCCACAGGGATGAGGAAACAAGATTATTTAAAATGAGCACTCTTCCTCTAAAAGATATTCTTGGCATTAGCCACTTCCACTTGTTTAGTCTCCCGTTAATTTTCTCTATGACCCCATCCCAATTTTTTTGCTCAAACTGCTGATTTCCAATAAAGACACCAAGATACTTAAAACCTCCTTTTTTCCAAATCAACCCACCAGGCAGCGTAAGCTGATTTTCTAGTTTCTCCCCCACCATCAGAGCCTCGCTTTTTCCCCAGTTTATTTTTGCAGAGGAAAGTTGGCCAAAAAGATTGACACTCCTAACCAGAACGTCAATGTCACTCTGCTTATTTAGCAGAATGACTACATCATCTGCATAGGCCGACAGCTTGAATGTGGTGTCACAGCCAGGAAAAGTAACTCCTGATAGATCCCTTCTCAGGCAGTGAAGCAAAGGCTCTATGGCGAGGGAGTACAGCATCCCTGAGAGAGGGCAGCCCTGCCGAACCCCCCTCTGGACTTTTAAAGGGGCAGACAGGCCCCCATTTATCTTCAGCACACTCTCAATGTCACTGTACAAGACCCGTATCCTGGCTATGAAGCCTGGGCTGAACCCAAAAGCTGTTAAAACTGTCCATAAATATTGGTGTTCAACCCGATCAAACGCCTTTTCCTGGTCAATTGAAATCAAACCAGTTTCTACCGCCAATGAACCAGAGACGTCCAAAATATCCCGAATTAAAGTGACGTTGTCACTAATCAGCCTGCCAGGCACACAGTAAGTCTGGTCTACATGAATGAGCTCGCTCATCACCTTTCTCAGTCTTCGGGCCAGAGCTTTTGAGAGAATCTTATAGTCTGTGCAGAGCAGAGAGACTGGCCTCCAGTTCTTTAGGCTCTGGAGGTCCCCCTTTTTCGGCAACAGTGTGATGATGGCCCTCCTGCAGGTCGTGGGTAGGGTCCCCCTTTCCAAGCTATCTTGGAGAACCTCCAGCAGGTCTGGACCAAGCAGGGGCCAGAATTCCTAAAAAAGTCCACAGAGAGACCATCTATGCCTGGTGATTTTCCATTCTGGAGGCTCATTAGCGCCGTATGCAGCTCAGACAGAGACAGTGGAGCATCCAAGCCGGCAACAAGGTCCTCTGAGAGCACTGGAAGACCATCAAGGAAAACCTGGCCCAGTGCCGTGTCCTCCCTCCACTCTGCTCTAAACAATTCACTGTAAAAGCTAGCAGCGTGTTTCCTGATCTCTGCTGCTGTGGAGATTGTTCTCCCGTCATCGCCCAACAAGGAGTGAATGAGCTTTCTCTGTCCATTTTTCCCCTCCAGTCCAAAAAAGTACTGGGAGGGCGAGTCCATCAGAGCTACATCCATGTAGCGTGAGCGGACCAGAGCACCCTGTGCGGTGACCCCTAGCAAGCTAGCCAAGGCTGACCTTTTTGACTTGAGAGCCTCTAAGTGCTCCTGTTTTCCTGTAGAACTGAGCAACTCCTCTAGTTCTACCACCTCAGTCTCCAGAACTTTCAAGGATTGGGTCAAGCTACGAGTGACATTTTGAGTGTACTGTTGGCAGAGTTGTTTTATCTGGGCCTTACCAAAATCCCACCACAATTGGAGAGAACTAAAAGAGGGTTTTTGTTCCCTGTGTGACTTCCAAACATCATGAAAAACCTCTTTAAAAAACACATCATTTAAAAGTGTATTGTTAAAATGCCAAAAAGCACTCTTACACTTTACATTTTCAATAAACACAGAACAAAACAGCAGGCAGTGATCAGTGAAACCAACAGGACAGATACAACTATTTTTAAAAACACTCATTTGATGTTTAAAACCATAAAAACGGTCTAACCTAGCCATAGATAAAAGGTTATCTTTGACATGGCTCCAGGTGTACTGCCTCTGGTCCCCATGATGTGATCTCCACACATCGGCCATTTCATGTGTTTTCACCAGTTCTCTCAGCCTATTGGCAGAAGCAGGGTGAGGCTCCTGATGGTTCCTGTCTAGTCTGTGGTTTAATGTACAGTTAAAATCACCCCCCAGAAATAAAAAACTATTTGGATCACAGGACTTAACCGTGTCCGAAAGCACGTCAAAGATCCTGATCCTCTCTGCTCTCTGTGTTGGCACATACACGTTTATAAAAACGAAGTTCACGTTTTCAAACTGTACCTTTAATAAGAGGAAATGACCTCTCACCACCTCTTCTACCTCATAAGAGACAGGCACACAACCCCTAGAGAAAAGTACAGCCACCCCCCCACTGCTACTGGATTTGTGGCTAAAAAAAATGCAGCCATCCCACTCTTTTCTCCAATGGCTCTCAATGTCCACAGTGCTGTGAGTCTCCTGGACCATCAGCACGTCAAGTTTCTTTAAATTAAAAGGCTTGTATAAAGAGGCCCTTTTTACATCATCCCTGGCCCCATTAATATTGAGAGTGCCAATTCTAAGGTGGGGCATTAAAAAGGATAAAAATAGGGTACAGTAAAAAAACACACACATAGCATAAAAGGGAAGAAACAAACTAAGAGTCAACATGACTGTTAGTAATTTGTGATTTCAGTTTGACAACCAGTTTCTTTAAACGAAAAATTTCCTGATCAGTAAAAGTCTCATTCCCATCATTCAGTTTCATCAGCTTGCGAGCTGATGCCACAAATAACTCCAGATCTGGAAAGTAATTTTCCACTTTCACAGCTCTGCTCCCCTTGGTCACCTGGAGAAAATGCCTAATTTTGGAAAAACAATAGGAGCTTTGCTCCTCCTGCGTCTGCGTCTGCATCATTTCAGACTCAGCTCCACTTTCGTCAGAGACGCTCTCATCTAGTAAATCTAACTTCCCAACCCTACTAGATTTAGCAGAGCTCTGTAAGTTTTCAGCACTTTTTCTTTTTTGTGCAGCTTTAAAAGGATCCTCTTCAGCAAAACTACATTCCTGCATTTCTTCATGAACTGCAACGTTTGTCATGCAGTGTTTGCTCTGTGTGTCCCCTACAGCCTCAAACCGCTCCTCCCCCGCCTGCAAAGTCTGTTCATTCACGTTCCTTCGTTTAACTGCACTTTTACTTACACCCTCCACCTGTTTACCCCGGGCGACAGGCTCGTCACAATGATCAGAGCTGTCGCCAGACAGAAATTCCCCACCATCACTGTTTGGGGGGGCAACTACCGCGCCCGCCGCGGCCACCCCAGCAGAGGCGGCCGCGGCCGCCCCAGCACAAGCGGACGCGGACGCCCCCGCAGAAGTAGAAGCGGACGCGGACGCGGACGCGGCCGCGACCCAGCAGAAGCGGGCGCCGCAGCGGCATCCGCCGCACCACATGTAGCGCTACCCTCCGGACCACCAGAAACAGCGGCGTCACCTTTCTTACCGCCAGTGCTCTTTGTGTTCGCCTTTTCAGGACATGACCTAATAAGATGGCCTTCTGCGCCACACGCAAAACACTTCATGGTTTCAGATGTTGCAAACACCAAGTAGCTAAAGCCGTCAATCCTGAAATTAAAAGACGCGTTCAGTTCAGCAGAGCTGTCTTTCAACACCATGAAACACTGCCTCCTGTGACATACAACATGCTTCAGCAGGGGTGATTTACTTCCCAGAGAGACCATTCTGATAGGGGACACAACCTGGCCAAAACGGGACAACTCTCTAATCAGCTGATCATTTTTAACGAAAGGAGGAGCGTTTGAGATGGTGATCCTCCTAGACGGATTCGCCAGCGGTAAAACGGGAGTAAAAGTGTCACCTATGACCACTCCCTGTGCCACCACCTGATCAGCTTTTTCAGTCGAATCCAGAAAGATCACAATTGCGCTGTTCATCCTCGATGCTGATTTTATGCTGCCATGCCCAACCACCTGTCCTACAGCGAGGCTGGCCTCCTCCACAGAACAGGGAACGGTCGGGAGGATTCTCACACCATGACGCCGGGTTAAGCGCTCAAACTCCACACCACCATCAATCACCGGCATGATGCCGGCCGGGAAAAACCGGCAGCAGAAGCTACCGTTCCCCAACACACCCACTCCAACACTCACACCCCAGCACACACACACTCAAACCACTATATTAAACACACACACCTCAAACACACAAGATAGAGAAAAAGTTAGAAAATACAAAGTTTAAAGTACTCACTCGACACCACTCCACACCCCTGCTCCCACAAACGCCCACGCATGCGCACGAGAGAGAGAGAGAGAGAGAGAGAGAGAGAGAGAGAGAGAGATTTTGATTTTTAAAAGATCTTTAATAAACACACTTGTCCATCAGTCAATACAATTTCTATATCATGCTATGTTACACAGAAAATTAATCCCCCAAAAAACGCCCAAAAAAAAGCTGTCCATCATGAACTGAACAGAGGACATTCTCCAGGGACCAGAGGGTCCTGAAACCTTCCACATCCCCATTCCCCATAAAAAACTGAAAGTCCAGCCTGATTCTGGCTTTAAGTAGCCTCACAAATAAAATTTTGACATCAACATCATTCTCAACATTTTCAAGTTTTCTTCTCCGGCTTACATAGATAGCCAACTTTGCCTGTCCTAAAACAAAGTTCAGTAGTTGACACTTCTGCTTAAAACGACGATTGTACATAAAACCACAAATGAAAACCTGCTTAGAGAAAACTTCCTTAAAAATATGAAAAAGTTTTGTGAGAAGTTCAAAGAGGCCACTCAGGCGCTGACATTCAATAAAACAATGAAAAACAGTCTCCCTAGAGGAACAAAAAACACGCTGATCACTGACACTGCTGTTAATCACGGAAACAAAAGCATTGACAGCTATAATACCATGCAGGACCCTCCACTGTAAGTCTCCATGTCTCTTAGGGAGAGGGGCTTTGTAAAGAGCCCTCCAGGCAGGCCGATGCCCTTTTCCTAGTTTAAAATAGGCTCTCCAAGGAGTGTCCACACAGGTGTTCAATCGGTCCTTGTTGAGTGCCATCACCACCAGTCTGTAGAGTGCCTTACCACTGGCTCCTCCAAAGTCCACACCAGTGGGAGCACAGAATGCCAGTAAGGAGCAAGGAGCGACGTCAAAGTCCATATAGAGCGTGAGAGAGGGAAAGGGGTCAGTGCTTTCTGGCTGCAGCGTGCCATTGCTAAAGTCCAAGAGTAGGGAGTGCTCAAGTCCATGAAGCTCCTGTTTCCAGTGTGCAAGAAGACCATCGATGAAACGAATCGACCTGACACCAAGATGAGCTGCTAAAGCTGAGGCGTTGTTGAGGCCAGGACCAGCCAGTTCCACCACTTGCTTCAGAGTGAGAATGTTCCTGGAACACAGCCTATCAAGGAAGGTCCTTCCAACTCCCGGCAGGACACCAAGGCGACCACCAGAAACCAGCGGCTCCCTCAACAACCAGTAGAGGGAATCGCATGGCCCTCTTTGTTTTTTAAAAAGAGTCCACACTGAAAAGAGACTGCGGTAAAAACTGGGTAAAGACAGTGCATTAGAGTTCTTAAAATCCATTAAAAACACAGGGAGGTCTAGCCCAAGCCCAAGGACTCTCTGTAAAATAACACAGGCCAAAGGCCTCCATACCAGGTCCTGGGGGCCCGTCAGCAGTCTCTGTATGAAAGTCAGTCTAAAAGCAGCACCTCTACTAGCTAAATGAATCACTCCTTGCCCCCCCTCCTCTTTGGGAAGAAATAACAGGGCTTGAGGAACCCAGTGGAGTCCTCCCCCCCCAAAAAAGTCCACCAAAACAGACTGAATTTTGGACAACAAACCAGCAGGGGGGTCCATGCACATGAGGCGGTGCCACAGGGATGAGGAAACAAGATTATTTAAAATGAGCACTCTTCCTCTAAAAGATATTCTTGGCATTAGCCACTTCCACTTGTTTAGTCTCCCGTTAATCTTCTCTATGACCCCATCCCAATTTTTTTGCTCAAACTGCTGATTTCCAATAAAGACGCCAAGATACTTAAAACCTCCTTTTTTCCAAATCAACCCACCCGGCAGCGTAAGCTGATTTTCTAGTTTCTCCCCCACCATCAGAGCCTCGCTTTTTCCCCAGTTTATCTTTGCAGAGGAAAGTTGGCCAAAAAGATTGACACTCCTAACCAGAACGTCAATGTCACTCTGCTTGTTTAGCAGAATGACTACATCATCTGCATAGGCCGACAGCTTGAACGTGGTGTCACAGCCAGGAAAAGTAACTCCTGATAGATCCCTTCTCAGGCAGTGAAGCAAAGGCTCTATGGCGAGGGAGTACAGCATCCCTGAGAGAGGGCAGCCCTGCCGAACCCCCCTCTGGACTTTTAAAGGGGCAGACAGGCCCCCATTTATCTTCAGCACATTCTCAATGTCACTGTACAAGACCCGTATCCTGGCTATGAAGCCTGGGCTGAACCCAAAAGCTGTTAAAACTGTCCATAAATATTGGTGTTCAACCCGATCAAACGCCTTTTCCTGGTCAATTGAAATCAAACCAGTTTCTACCGCCAATGAACCAGAGACCTCCAAAATATCCCGAATTAAAGTGACGTTGTCACTAATCAGCCTGCCAGGCACACAGTAAGTCTGGTCTACATGAATGAGCTCGCTCATCACCTTTCTCAGTCTTCGGGCCAGAGCTTTTGAGAGAATCTTGTAGTCTGTGCAGAGCAGAGAGACTGGCCTCCAGTTCTTTAGGCTCTGGAGGTCCCCCTTTTTCGGCAACAGTGTGATGATGGCCCTCCTGCAGGTCGTGGGTAGGGCCCCCCTTTCCAAGCTATCTTGGAGAACCTCCAGCAGGTCTGGACCAAGCAGGAGCCAGAATTCCTTAAAAAAGTCCACAGAGAGACCATCTATGCCTGGTGATTTTCCATTCTGGAGGCTCATTAGCGCCGTATGCAGCTCAGACAGAGACAGTGGAGCATCCAAGCCGGCAACAAGGTCCTCTGAGAGCACTGGAAGACCATCAAGGAAAACCTGGCCCAGTGCCGTGTCCTCCCTCCACTCTGCTCTAAACAATTCACTGTAAAAGCTAGCAGCGTGTTTCCTGATCTCTGCTGCTGTGGAGATTGTTCTCCCGTCATCGCCCAACAAGGAGTGGATGAGCTTTCTCTGTCCATTTTTCCCCTCCAGTCCAAAAAAGTACTGGGAGGGCGAGTCCATCAGAGCTACATCCATGTAGCGTGAGCGGACCAGAGCACCCTGTGCGGTGACCCCTAGCAAGCTAGCCAAGGCTGACCTTTTTGACTTGAGAGCCTCTAAGTGCTCCTGTTTTCCTGTAGAACTGAGCAACTCCTCTAGTTCTACCACCTCAGTCTCCAGAACTTTCAAGGATTGGGTCAAGCTACGAGTGACATTTTGAGTGTACTGTTGGCAGAGTTGTTTTATCTGGGCCTTACCAAAATCCCACCACAATTGGAGAGAACTAAAAGAGGGTTTTTGTTCCCTGTGTGACTTCCAAACATCATGAAAAACCTCTTTAAAAAACACATCATTTAAAAGTGTATTGTTAAAATGCCAAAAAGCACTCTTACACTTTACATTTTCAATAAACACAGAACAAAACAGCAGGCAGTGATCAGTGAAACCAACAGGACAGATACAACTATTTTTAAAAACATTCATTTGATGTTTAAAACCATAAAAACGGTCTAACCTAGCCATAGATAAAAGGTTATCTTTGACATGGCTCCAGGTGTACTGCCTCTGGTCCCCATGATGTGATCTCCACACATCGGCCATTTCATGTGTTTTCACCAGTTCTCTCAGCCTATTGGCAGAAGCAGGGTGAGGCTCCTGATGGTTCCTGTCTAGTCTGTGGTTTAATGTACAGTTAAAATCACCCCCCAGAAATAAAAAACTATTTGGATCACAGGACTTAACCGTATCCGAAAGCACGTCAAAGACCCTGATCCTCTCTGCTCTCTGTGTTGGCACATACACGTTTATAAAAACGAAGTTCACGTTTTCAAACTGTACCTTTAATAAGAGGAAATGACCTCTCACCACCTCTTCTACCTCATAAGAGACAGGCACACAACCCCTAGAGAAAAGTACAGCCACCCCCCCACTGATACTGGATTTGTGGCTAAAAAAAATGCAGCCATCCCACTCTTTTCTCCAATGGCTCTCAATGTCCACAGTGCTGTGAGTCTCCTGGACCATCAGCACGTCAAGTTTCTTTAAATTAAAAAGCTTGTATAAAGAGGCCCTTTTTACATCATCCCTGGCCCCATTAATATTGAGAGTGCCAATTCTAAGGTGGGGCATTAAAAAGGATAAAAATAGGGTACAGTAAAAAAACACACACATAGCATAAAAGGGAAGAAACAAACTAAGAGTCAACATGACTGTTAGTAATTTGTGATTTCAGTTTGACAACCAGTTTCTTTAAACGAAAAATTTCCTGATCAGTAAAAGTCTCATTCCCATCATTCAGTTTCATCAGCTTGCGAGCTGATGCCACAAATAACTCCAGATCTGGAAAGTAATTTTCCACTTTCACAGCTCTGCTCCCCTTGGTCACCTGGAGAAATTGCCTAATTTTGGAAAAACAATAGGAGCTTTGCTCCTCCTGCGTCTGCGTCTGCATCATTTCAGACTCAGCTCCACTTTCGTCAGAGACGCTCTCATCTAGTAAATCTAACTTCCCAACCCTACTAGATTTAGCAGAGCTCTGTAAGTTTTCAGCACTTTTTCTTTTTTGTGCAGCTTTAAAAGGATCCTCTTCAGCAAAACTACATTCCTGCATTTCTTCATGAACTGCAACGTTTGTCATGCAGTGTTTGCTCTGTGTGTCCCCTACAGCCTCAAACCGCTCCTCCTCCGCCTGCAAAGTCTGTTCATTCACGTTCCTTCGTTTAACTGCACTTTTACTTACACCCTCCACCTGTTTACCCCGGGCGACAGGCTCGTCACAATGATCAGAGCTGCCGCCAGACAGAAATTCCCCACCATCACTGTTTGGGGGGGCAACTACCGCGCCCGCCGCGGCCGCCCCAGCACAAGCGGATGCGGACGCGGACGCCCCCGCAGAAGTAGAAGCGGACGCGGTTAGTTAGAAAAGTTAGAAAATACAAAGTTTAAAGTACTCACTCGACACCACTCCACACCCCTGCTCCCACAAACGCCCACGCATGCGCACGAGAGAGAGAGAGAGAGAGAGAGAGAGAGAGAGAGAGATATTTGATTTTTAAAACCAACTTTATTTCATCATCATCATCATCATCATAGCAGTCTGTCATGGGCGACAATGACTGTTTCATTTAGGTCTGATCAGATTCCTCCACGCAGCTCTGTCCTTAGCCTTCCGCTGCCAGGAACTCCTGTCTATGTCCAACTTCTTCAAGTTTCTTTTTACAGTGTCTTTAAATCTGAGCCTTGGTCTACCCTGATTGCGTTTGCCCTTGCATAACTGTGAGTAGAGTAACTGCCGAGGGAGACGCTGGTGGTCCCTCCTCTCAACATGTCCGAGCCATCTCAGGTTCATCTGTATTCGCATGTCCTCCATTGATGGTCGACCAGCTCGTTTCAACAATTCTATGTTGGTTATCTTGTCTTTCCATGAGATGTTCATTATGGCTCGAAGGTGTCTCATTACGTACGCGTGGAGTTTCTTCACCTGCACTCTGTAGACAGTCCAAGTTTCAGCACTGTACAATAGAGTAGCCAGTACTGTCACTCTGTACACTTTGCATTTCACATGGATAGACACATGCTGATTGTTCCACAGTCTCTCCCTCAAGTTTCCAAACACAGCGCTCGCTCTTCCCATTCTGAGAGATAGTTCATCCTCCAGCCTAACATTCTCTGAAACAGTACTCCCTAGGTACTTGAAAGTCTTGCACTTGACTAGTGGCTCTGTACCAATGCTGATCTCTTCTGGTAGTGATGTTGATAATTGGAACTTTGGTGGTTGATAAAGGCACTCTGTCTTCTTGATGTTGATTTGGAGGCTGAATTGGCTAGCTGCTCTTGCAAATTTCTCCAATAAAGATTGCATATCTTCCACGCTGTGTGCAACTAGAGCACTGTGGTCGGCAAAGAGTATTTCTCTTACTACCTTTATCGATGTCTTACTCTTGGCTTTAAACTGTGCCACATTGAACAAGTCTGCTTCTTTCCTTGTTTGAATGTATACTCCTTCTGAAGTGTCTTTGAAGGCCACCTCAAGCATGGCTGCCAGATATAGCGAGAAGAGTGTAGGTGCCAGCACACACCCTTGTTTCACCCCATTGCTTACTGAGAAGTCTTTAGATATTGAACCACTCATTGCCACGTTTGCTTGCATGCCTGTATGGAGTGCCTCGATCGGGCTGTCAAACTTCTCTGTACAACCATATTTCTTGAGTACCTGCCAAAGTCCTTGTCACAAAACAGTATCAAAGGCTTTACTGAAGTCTATGAAGACTACATAAAGCGGAATGTTCTATTTGATACACTTTTCTTGAATCTGTTTCAAGCAGAAAATCATGTCCATTGTGCTTCTTCCACTTCTAAAGCCACACTGGGTTTCCGGTAGTACATTCTGCGAGATGTGTTCACTGAGTCTGTTAAGTAGTACACGTGAGAGAATATTACCAACAGTGGCTAGAAGTGATATACCTCGGTAATTTCCACAATCCTTCCTGTCACCTTTCTTGAACAAAGGCACAATACTTGCATCCTTCCAGTCTTGGGGTATTTTCTGGGCATCCCATATCTCTTGGATGAGCTTGTGCAGGCAGTTGGTCAGCTGAACACCACCAAATTTCCACACTTCTGCTGGAATTCCATCCCTTCCTGGAGCTTTACCATTCTGTGTTGTCCTGATAGCTGCCATTAGTTCATCACAATTTGGTGGTTCATCCAGACTTGATGCAGCTGGTCACTGCACTAGAGCTTCTTTAGCTTCTTCAGTGAGATCTCCACGGTTGTTAAGTAGTTGGTCAAAGTGGTCTGCAAATCTGTCCAGGATCTGGTCTTTCTCCTGCAAAACCGTTTCTCCATCCATAGCCTTTAGTTGGATCAATCCTCTTGGTTTAGGGCCGTAGATTTCTCTCAAACCTGTGAAGAATGTTTTCATGTCCTTCCTGTCTGCTGCAGTTTGAAGTTTCTCCGCTTTTTCATCCCACCAGCTGGACTCCATCTCTCTAGTGTACTTCTGTAGCTCACTCTGAGCCTTTGAGTATTTCTTCTTCTTCGACCTTGTGTTACACTGTAAGTTTTCCTGCCTAGCTGTATTCCTCGCTTCTAGTAGTTTCTTCAGGTGTTCATCATGCTCATCAAACCAATCTTGATGTTTCCTCTCAGGGTAGCCTAATACATCACTCGCAGTCTGATACACCGTATCCTTCAGTGTTGCCCATTTCTCTTCTATGTCATTCTGAGTTGTTGCTGTCCCAGTCTTTCAAGTTTTCATCCATTTCCTGTGTAAGTTCTTCCTGCTTCTTTTGGCCTTTCAGTGCACTAGTGTTTAGCTTCTGTGGTGGCTTCACACCCGTCCTGCAGTGCTGTTTTCGTCTGCAAATCCTTAATCTAGATCTCAGCATAACATGATCAGTGCCACAGTCCGCGCCTCTCATTGCTCTGGTGTCCAATACATCCCTTCTGTCTCTCTGCCTGACTATGATGTAGTCTAATAAGTGCCAGTGCTTGGATCTTGGGTGCATCCATGTCTTCTTGTGTGTTTCCTTGTGCTTAAATAGAGTGTTGGTTATCACAAGGATGTACTCTGAACATAGTGCAAGTAGAAGTTCTCCATTAGCATTGCACTTGCCTACTCCGTGACTGCCTAGCACTCCTTTCCATTTCTCGGTGTCCAAACCAACTCTTGGCATTAAAATTTCCAATGAGTATCAGCCTGTCATCAGTCGGTACACGCCTGATAGTCTCACGTAAATCACTGTAGAACTTTTCCTTCACCTCCTCTGTGTTGGTCATTGTTGGGGCATATACACTGATGAGTGTGGCATACATCTTCCGCTGTAGTGGGAGTCTCATAGTCATTATCCTGTCATTGATTGGCACTGGTTCCTCATCAAGCATTGCTGCTATCTCCTTTCTAACTGCAAAGCCCACTCCTGCTTCTGTCCTTTCTTGAGTTGATCTCCCACTCAAAAAGAAGATGTACCCATGGTCTTCCAAGCTGTCATATCCAGGCAATCTTGTTTCACTAAGTGCAGCTATGTCTACATTGTACCTGTTCATTTCCAGGGCCACAAGCACGGTCTGTCTTTCTGGGCGCTGTGATGTTGTTCTGTCCAACAGAGTGCGTACATTCCATTCTGCTACACACAAGGTTGCTGTTTTACTCTTCTTTTGTCTTCCTGCTCCTAGTTTACTTTTCGCTGCCTGTCGGAGTGTGAACACATCAGCGCGGATCTTGTAAGCCCGGGCAACGTCCGAGCCGGTATGAGTTGCTTTCTGATTGACCATTTCATGAAACTGCTTGCAAAGTATTTGAGTACTGATAGCTTTTGCTGGACTAGCAGCACATTCTTGGCAGATAAAGGTATTATCAGTGGCAAGGGCAAGCCAAGACAAATTGACTCCAGTATCTGTTGCAGTGACTGACCAGATGATAGGTTTGTTTATCTCTGCTCTTTGTGTAGTTCCTGTCACAATGCAACGACTGGCACAGTCCACCACAGACCTTGCGACAGATGTGTTTATCTGCCAGGATGTCCAGTCTCACCCTGTGTAACTGGGAGTGGTCCACCACAGACCTGTGAGAGATATTGTTTTTAGTTCTGCCAGGATGCCCTGTTTCACCCTCCACGCCCTCGGAAGGGCGGGGATGTGGTTGATACGCTGACAGCCCGACCCATGAGACAGGTATTTCTGAGCAAAATGGCTCTAACTCTGCAGGAAAATCCTGCAAATTTATGGGAAAAATCCTCACATTTACAAAAGAATGTTTCTAATTTTCATGAAAAAGGATATGATAAATTGGCGTGTGTTGGCCATTTTTTTAAAAGACAGCCGTGAGGAGGAACTCAACGGTGGTGTTCGGAGGTGTTAAATTCTGAAAATCTGCATTAATCAGCAGGGAAAAGGAGAAGAAGAGGAATAGGTGATCCCCAGCAGCAGAAATAATCCAGTTAACCCACGAAGAATAAACACATGACACCCCATGACACCCAACAGATCACCCCCCCATGACATCAGTGGGAACAGCTGGGACAAACTTCACACCTCTGTCGATTTACATGTTCCCTTCTGAGGACAATTCAAACAGAGCTGCTGCTGAGATGGAAACCAAAGGGTAAAAGGGTGATGTGGCTTTATCAGCAGCACTGATCCCCCCCCCCCCCCCGCCAACTGACCTGCTGGCCAGGAGCTAACAACTCCTCAGACCTGTTAACACAGTTTTAACAACAAAAGGACATGCACAAGAATGAAAATTCCCCTTGATTTAACAGGATAACGGCGTGAATTTTCTGGTCTGTGAATGAACAGAGCAGCCATGAGTGTTTCACAAAGTCACTTATTGAATTATAATGGTTAAATTATAATGGTTAATCTAAGTCACAATTTCAGGAAACATAAACTTCAGGGGAAACTTAAACCCATGACACATTGTTTTAAATTTTGCTGATTTTATTTACAATCATACATAATCACAGACAGGCTGGTGTGAACAAGTAACCCAAAAAACAACAAACAAAAACAAAACAACAACAACAAAAAAATCCCTGTTAAATCAGAGGCTTACCCAAAAAAAGGACTAAAGATGATCTCATTTTCTGACACAGAACAGATTATATTATATTATTATATAGAGTTGAAATCCTCTAAATTGTCCATTGCTTTGTAAAATTTAAACTCCATCTGAATTCGGGCTCTAACCATAGAAGTGAACAACACTGTAACCTCTTGACCCTGCTCCCTGTTCCTGCTCATGTAAATGACAAACTTTGCTTGACCAGATAAACAATTTAAGAGCTGCCATTTCATTGCATTGACCCGTTTGTATCCAGCACCAAATATAAAAATCATGCTGGACCACATTACATCAAAACTCCTAAAAATGTTGCTCAAAAGCATGAACAGTGGTTTCAGTCTAGGGCACTCAACAAAACAATGAAAAATGGTTTCAGTTGACCCACAGAAAGAGTAGTCTTTACATGTTCTAGGATTGATGCGGGAAATAAAAGAGTTGATGGCCACAGCTGCAGGCAGAATCCTCCACTGGAGATCACCTCCTCTTTTATGTAGAGGGGATTTGTAAAGGACCCTCCACATGGGCCTGACATTGTCTGTGACCTTCAGTCTCATCCTCCACACGTATCCACTCTGTCGTTTAACTGCCTTCTATTAAAAGCATTCACACAATAGTAATAAAACAGTTTAGTCTTTGCTGAGTAAAGACTTGTGCGTTTATTACGCAACATGGGCCCCTCTACACCCTCCGATCTCACAGCAAAGCCCAACTCAGGAAACGGATCACCTTCATCAGGCTCTTCTCTCTTGTAGCAATAGTCCCTCACCATCTTCCTCTACTCAGCTGTCAATTTGAGCTGCCACAACTCCAAAACTTTGCTCACAAGGTGTGCAGACTTAATGCCAAGAACTTCAGAAGTTGCCAGAACATTGTCCAGCTCTGGTCCTGCTACATCTATTATCCTACACAGTGTAATACTGCCAGAGGAAACCAAGATGTGTGTCAGGGCAGGTAGGGACCTGACCTGGAGTTCTAATCTAGCTCTGGAGATCAGGGGTTCCTCCAATAGCCAGTGCAGTGAGAGAGCAGGTTCCAGTCTCTTCCATGCAAACAACCTCCATATTTTAAAAATGTTCTGATAAAAGTTAGGTAGGGTGGACAGGTTAAAACAGCCAGGATCCATTAAAAAGAGTGACGAATCAAGACCTAGTCCATTGACCTGTCTTAAAATACTGCTGGCCAGGTCTCCAAACCACATCTTGAGAGCCAATGAGAAGCTTCTGAATAAACTGAAGTCTGTACGATGTCCCTTGGCTGACCAGGTGAACCAGTCCTTGCCCCGCCCCCTCCTTTGGCAGAAACAAAACACACTGTGGAACCCAGTGCAGCCTGTCCCAGAAAAAGTCAATCGCGCAGTTCTGTATTTGCTTCAGTAGGTTGTCAGAGGGGTCCACACAGGCAAATTTATGCCACAGTCCACTGGAAACCAAGTTGTTAATTATTAATACCCTTCCCCTATAAGACATCTGTGGCAACAGCCATTTCCATTTTTCCAACTTCCCTTTAACTTTTTCCATCAAACCCTCCCAGTTTTTATTTACAGTAGCCTCTTCCCCTAAAAACACCCCAAGACATTTAAGACCATCTTTTTTCCAGTATAGGCCTCCTGGCAGTGTAGGCAACTGCTTTAATTTAAAATGGACTGCCAGGGCTTCACTCTTGGACCAATTCACCTTCTCTGAAGATGCTGTACCAAAATTTTAGACTGCTTTTTGTAAACAGTTTACTTCTGTCTGGTTCTATACCATCACAATGATATCATCTGCGTAAGCTGAAAGTACCAGTTTTTTTAACAGAGTTAGATAAAATCAGCCCCTCCTTGGTGGACCGCATCTTACACAGCATGGGTTCAATGGAAATGGCATACAACATGCCTGACAGAGCACAGCCTTGCCTTATTCCCCTCGTTACTTTAAAAGGGGCACTCAGTCCTCCATTAATTTTCAACACACTCTCAATGTCCTGGTGCAAAACCTTGATCATAGCAATAAGACCAGGGTTGAGGCCAAACCGCTCCAAAATTTTCCAGAGGTAAGGGAGCTCAACCCGGTCAAATGCTTTTTCTTGGTCCAGTGAAATCAAACCAAGGTCCATGTCCAATGAACTAGAGATGGCCAAAATATCCCGTATTAAAGACACATTGTCAAGAATGGACCTACCGGGCACACAGTAGGTCTGGTCCTGGTGAATGATCTGGTCCATAATGTCTCTCAGCCTGTTGGCCAGGGTTTTGGAGAAAATTTAATAGTCTGTACAGAGCAGGGAAACAGGGCGCCAGCTCTTAATCTCCATTAGATCACTTTTTTGGGGGAGTAAAGTGATTACAGCCCTCCTGCAACTGATAGGTAGGAATCCTCTAGTCAGACTTTCAATCAAAACTTCCAACAGGTCTCCACCCACATCGTGCCAGAAGGCCTTGAAGAAATCAACAGGAAGTCCATCAATTCCAGGAGCTTTCCCATCCTCCATACTCTGGAAAGGGATGGACAACTCTTCAAGGTGTAAGGGCTCCCCCAGTAGCAGATTGAAGTCTTCAGAAACTTGGGGAAGCCCATCACAAAAGGAAGCTAACAATTGTTCATTTTCAACATACTCAGACTTACAGTATACAGGTCTGAATAAAACTCCACAGCACATTTCCTGATGTCACCAGGCTTCCTCAGCTCCTGTCCGGATGCTGACCGTAGAGCGTGAATGCACCTACTGTGCCCATTTTTCTTCTCCAGTCCAAAAAAAAACTGAGAGGGCATCCATCTGGTTTACACTCTGGAACCTGGATCTGACAAGGGCTCCCTGAGCCCTGGGGCCCAGCAAGTCCATAAGACCTTTCTTTTTTGCTTTGAGGACTTCAAAGTATCCTCAATTTCCTGTACAATCTAACAAAGATTGAAGTTCTACAATATCACTCTCTAGGTCTTTTATTAATCTGGTTATGTCCCGAGTGACATTGAGAGTGTACTGTTGACAGAAATTTCTTATTTCCACCTTCCCACAGTCCTACCATTGCTGTAAAGAGCCAAACTCAAGATGCCACTGTCATGCGGTGGCCCTCGCGAGCCACCTATATGACGCACACAAGTCACCAGTGAGTTTTTCAGTGAGTTTTATTACGGTGAAAAAGGTGTTTACACAAGCTGCTGCGATAATGTCAGGTCGTAGTCCAACATGGAAGCGGAGATGAGTAGCTCATCCACAGCTTCCAAAACACTCGTCAACACGTGGCTCTTCGGTGACGGCATTCCTCACATACACAGGTCCCAGACAGGGACAAGCAACGTCCAAAACTCAAACTCACCGGTGAAAAGCGTCTCAAAATGGCGTCACCGTAAACGCTGTTTGGGCAGCAGTGTACTGTCATGCGGTGGCCCTCGCGAGCCACCTATAAGATGCACACAAGTCACCAGTGAGTTTTTCAGTGAGTTTTATTACGGTGAAAAAGGTGTTTACACAAGCTGCTGTGATAATGTCAGAGTCTTCGCAGAACAGGAAGCATAGGGCTATACAGCACACTACAGGTCCAAAGCAGGAGACAGTCACACACAGTCAGGCTTGGTAATAATTAGCCACACGGGCTGCTAAGGCAGGGACTTACAGAACAGTTAACACCCGGGGGGAATAAGGCTAACGAGCTCACTTACTGGTCCCGGTGAAAGACGGTCAAGCCCCAAGGCAGCCAAGGTGTGAATATAGTCCAGGCATCCGTGACGATGGGTGAACAGAATAGCAATCAGATTAGTGACCATTAGCGATCAGACACTGCTGCGTCCTAACAATGCCAGTCCACAGCTTAAATAACAAGGTACTAATGACAATGACACACAGCTGGCCGACCGTTGACAGGCGGAAGCCCCACCGAGCACTTTCACAATAAGAGCCCGGAGAGGCCAGAATACCGCCCGCAGCTGTCAAGGCCGGCAGCGAGACATAACTTTAACCCGAGCGCGATCAGAACCGACGCTCGGGTCATAACAGCCACTCTTTAAAATTCCTCCATAAGAACCTAAAACTTTTTTTAAAGTTGTTGTCCAGAAGCAAGGAACTGTTAAAATGCCAAAAGGCACTTTGATACTTAAAATTACTAATAAAAACTTGGCATAATACCAAAGAATGATCAGTAAAACCAGCAGGTGCAATAGAACAGTTTGTAAAAATATTCCTTTGATGTTTAAAACAATAAAAATGATCCAATCTTGCAAGAGAAACAAGACCATCTCTAATGTGGGACCATGTGTACTGTCTGTCCATATTATGGAAAGACCTCCAAACATCTACCAGATCATGAGTCTTAGTAACTGCCATTAAAAGGCGTTTAGAGGCTGGGTGAGGTTCTGTATGGTTCCTGTCTATTGAATCATCTGCAGTGCAGTTAAAATCACCAGCTAAGAACACAAAGTCATGTGGGTTGCAGTTGATTAAAAAGGTCTTTAACTCACTAAAAAAACCCAACCTGTCTGACCCTAAAGTTGGGGCATACACATTGATGAGAGTAAGTGTACACCGACCAAAAACAGCCTGAATCACCAGTAGTCTCCCTTGTACAACTTCATTGACAGAATATGAAACATGGGAACATCTTGGGGAGAAAAAGACAGCCACTCCCCTACTAACTACTGCTACTGTGGCTCAGTACAACCTGCCCTCCCCACTCCCTCTGCCAGTCTGTCTCATTAGATTTATCACTGTGTGTTTCTTGGACAAGCATAATATTGTGGAGGATGTGGAAATGACGAGACTGAGTTTATCTCACGAGTCAGGTTTATTTCATTCTCCAACATCATCCAAACAGAAAGAGAAAGAATCCCCCAACATCTGCCCCTTTTATACCCCAGGACATCAAAGCACACAGTCACATTGTCTTTTAATCCCAAGTCACAATGCGTCTTCTTCCAGGTCTTCTCACCCCCACCTAAAGTCACTGGTGGTCAGGAAATCCCTCAAGGTCATCTCTTTGCATACAAAAGGCCACCTCTCACATCCTCCTGTCATCTCCTAGGAGGCTCAGTCCTTTTGTTCCTCTGAGACGTGAAGCATACAATAAGCATACAGTAATACACATGTGAAGCATATGAAACCCACATATGTGTCCCACATGACCCCCCCCCCCCCAAACGTCTAAGATGGAACAACGTAATAACAGTTTGCATGTCATAATAAAATCATTACACATCAGTCCACATGCTGCTGGGGCCTCAGTCTTCTCCCGCGGCTGCTGTAAACAGGCTTTACCACCTCCGCGGCGCCCTCCTGCTGGGGAGCTGCTGTCTGGGGATGAGAACTGTTAGTCAATCTCTGTGGGTGTTCTGGGGAATGCTCTCTAGGGGGTCTGCCGCACCGAGGAGCCTTGGCCAACTGCACACCTTCGTCAGCCACCACAAAAGCGGGTTTGAGCCTGTTAATACCAATCATTTCTTTTCTGCCCCCCAAATCTAGCAAAAAATGCTTATCCCCTGTTTCCAGCACTCTATATGGTCCATCAGAAGGTGGGCGTAATGGTGGGCGATGGGCATCGTGTCTGACAAAAACAAACTCCGCATTTTTTAAAGCCTTAGGCACAAAAATGCGCTGAAAACTGAGGTGAACGGGGTCAGGTAGTGTGCTCGAATCTGTGCTACTCTGTAACCGCTGAGCTGGGGAGCACTCTGACGCAGGATTATCTGGGAGAAATTCCCTGGGCAGCCGAAGTGGCTGTGCGAAAACTAGCTCAGCTGGGGAGGCTTCTAAATCCTCTTTAGGTGCAGAACGCAACCCCAATAAAACCCATGGTAGCCTGTCCACCCAATTTGCATCCGTAAGTGACGCTCTGAGGGCCGCCTTCAATGACCTGTGAAAACGTTTGCATAACCCGTTAGCCTGCGGGTTGTACGCGGTCGTGCGGTGGATCGTTGCCCCCAGGCTGCGGGCCATCGCTGACCAAAGTTCGGAAACAAACTGAGGGCCTCTGTCGGACGTAATGTCCGACGGGACTCCAAAACGCGCTACCCCATGCCGTTAAAAACGCGCACGCAACCTCCTCGGCTGTGGTTGATGACAGTGGGACCACTTCCGGCCAGCGCGTGGTGCGGTCAACCATTGTCAGAAGATGTGTACGCCCCTGTGAGGGTGGGAGGGGGCCTACGAGGTCCACGTGAACATGATCAAACCTTTTAACCGGAATGTGAAACGGCTCCAAGGGAGCTCTCGTGTGTTTGTGTACTTTGGCCCGTTGACAAGCTATGCAGGCTGCCGCCCACTCTCTAACTTGTTTGCGCATGCTTGGCCATACAAATTTCTCTCCCATCATTTTGACCGACGCGCGCACTCCCAGGTGCGCCAGAGAATGGATCGAGTCAAAAACGCGGCGGCGTCACGCGGCCGGTACCACAGGACGCGGTCGCCCAGTGGAGACATTGCAGATTAGGGGGGGCATACCGTCTTGCAGCACCCTGTCCTCCAGCCTTAACCCTGTTGGTCCAGACTGGAGCGCGCGCACGTCCACGTTGCTAACCTGATCCGCGGCCATGGCTGCATAATCTATCCCTACGCGGACTGGGGCCGCGCGCACTTCTGCGTCGCTAACCCAATCCGCGGCCATGATTGCAAAATCTACCTCTACGTGGGCTGGAGCCGCGACAGTGCGCGAGAGGCAGTCTGCCACTACATTAAGTTTACCCGCCACATGCTGGATATCGGTAGTAAACTCCGAGATCACGGCCAGCTGTCTCTGCTGCCGGCCCGACCACGGTTCTGAAACCTTGGCCATCGCGAAAGTTAGCGGCTTGTGGTCAACGAACGCGGTGAAACGGCGTCCCTCCAGCCAGAACTGGAAGTGGCGCATGGCCAAGTGGAGAGCTAACAACTCCCTGTCGAATGCGTTGTATTTATGTTCACTATCGCGCAAGGTCCTACTGAAAAAGGCGAGCGGTTGCCAAGCTCCGGCTACATACTGTTCCACGACCGCCCCTATGGCCACATCTGACGCGTCAGTAGTGAGCGCTATGCGGGCCGTTGGGACTGAATGTGCTAACAACGCAGCGTTCGCCAGGGCTGTTTTGGCTTCAGAGAATGCGCGCTCTCGCTCTGGAGACCATTCGATTTTATTTGTGGGTTTTTGTTTTTTTAGTGCAGCATACAATGGTTGCATGAGCTGCGCTGCGCGGGGGAGGAAACGGTTATAAAAATTCACCATTCCCAAAAACTCCTGTAGCGCTTTGACTGTTTGTGGCTGGGGAAAATTTGTTACTGCGCGCACTTTGTCAGGCAGAGGAACCGCTCCTTCTGGAGAGACGCAATGCCCTAAAAAATCAATCTGCGTCACCCCGAACTGACACTTCGCTGGGTTGATTATTAACCTGTGCTCTGCCAACCTCCGGAAAACTGCCGTGAGGTGGTTTTCGTGTTCGTCTTCGGACGCGCTGGCTACCAATATGTCGTCCAGGTAGACGAACACGAAGGGGAGATCGCGCAACACCGCGTCCATCATGCGTTGGAACGTCTGTGCTGCGCCTTTAAGCCCAAACAGCATGCGCAAAAACTCGAATAGCCCGAACGGAGTTATTACCGCTGTTTTGGGTATGTCCTCAGCGCTATCTTAGAAAAGTCTATCTTAGAAAAAACGCGCGCCCCCGCCAAATGGACTGAAAAATCTTGGACGTGCGGGATCGGGTAGCGGTCGTGCGCTGTAGTGTTGTTCAACCTGCGGAAATCACCGCAAGGTCGCCACGATCCATCAGCTTTCGGGACCATGTGAAGCGGTGAAGCCCATGGGCTTTTCGAATGCCTGATGATGCCCAACTTTTCCAGGTTGGCAAACTCCTCGCGCGCTATGGTCAGTTTAGCTGAATCCAAGCACCGAGCTTTTGCAAAAACGGGCGGTCCGGTGGTAGTAATAAAATGTTCCACCCCATGTTTAGCCACGGTCGCCGAAAATGTTGGGACTGTGAGTGCTGGGAACTGAGTGAGGAGTGTGTGGAACTTACCACTCGCAGCTATGACGTTGGCTTGTGCTGTTGGCGGGGCCACTCGAGCTGTACAGGGAATAGAATAAAAAGAGAGTGCATTAACCAGGCGTCTGTTAGCAAGATCAACCAACAAACCATGTGAGCACAAAAAATCAGCCCCTAACGTGTTGAAATTGACTGCAGCTATGACGAAAGTCCACTCGAATGTACGGCTGTGTAGGGACAGAAGCAACGTCCTCTCACCAAAGGTCTTAATCGCCGAGCCGTTCGCTGCTGACACCCCGGGACCACTGGAGGAAGGTGTGATGAAACTCAGCTGGGAGCCTGTGTCCACGAGGAAATGTTTCCCCGAGCGCGCATCCCTCAAGTAGAGCAGCTTGTTCTCCTCTCCGAGGGCCACAGCTGCTACCGACCCCCGGTCTTGGCGTTTCCCGAGCGCTTGAAATGGCACGGTGGTATACATTTGCGTGCCCTCTCTGCGAAGCGGCGATGGTAGAAACAAAGGACGTCGTCTGCTTCGTGTTTCTTGGCCTTTGCCGCCGCCGTCGTCGGTGAGTCTGGTACTGCTGCCTCTGGCCCCCTGCCATCTCCGGACGTTGCGCCAAGCTCCGCTGCCGCGGCGGTGGCCGCGCGCCATTTGGCGGCGTTGACGAGTCGTTGCGCCTCTTGGCCCAGCTCGCGGTAGTCTCGACGGGCCAACAGTGGCGAACCTGCCAGGGTCACTCTCACCGCCGACGGTAGGGTCCTGTGGAAAAGGTGGGCGAAGATGAAATGGTCATCGTCAGAGTCTTTCAACCCCAACATCTTCTCCATCAGGTCCGCAGGCCTGTCGCTTTCAAATTCAGTCAGCGCCAGGAGCCCCTCTGCTTGCTCCTCCACCGAGGGGGTGAAGTACCGGATGAGTGCAGCCTTTAACGCGTCGTTTTTGTCGCTGTCTGGCAGCTGGTTGATCAGGCTCTGCACATGCTGGGCTGTGTGGCTGTCCAGTTTTGCAACCACATGGTAGAACTTTGTGGCGTCTACCGAAATCCTCCGGAGGTTGAACTGCGCCTCGACTGCGTTAAACCAGGAGCGCGGATTGTTCTGCCAGAAGTCCGGTAGCTGAACTGTGGCTACATTCGTTTGGCTTCCCCCGCAGTTGAAGTGTATGCTGGATATTGGCCAGCAGGTGGAGCTGCCGCTGTATAGGGTGCTTGATGTCCTGCACTTGCTGGTGCCACTGGAGGTGGGTAAGGATTAGTCAGGCAATCCTTCCTCCAATGACCATTTTGACCACAGCCATGACATGCATTCAGGCCCATGACCTTTCGACCCTGAAAGCTTATCACACCCCGCCTTCCACGAGACACCCCCGATAATAACTGAAACCACGTGGTACACCCTGATAATATGGTGTTTGGGGTGTCCAACCAGTGGGTGCCGGGTACACAGGGGCAGGTAAAGCTGCTGTTCCCGGTGTGGGCATTGGCCCTGAGGGTGTTTCCGGAGCCTGCTGTACCAACTGCTTAGCTGGTTTGTTTATTGTTTTTTAACCTCAGCTATTTCTTGTTTTGCCTTATGTAACTGTAATTTTAACAGTTGCAGTTCTTGATCATCTCTATCAACCTTTTCTTTTTCTGCTTTTTCCTGCTCTTTACGCATATGATGTGTGAAGTGCCTTTCCCACAATTCCACAGTGCTACTGGGAATGTCAGGGTTACTGTCCATAGCCTCTCTCACTGCCTGAGGCACTCCTTTTAATACTGACTGCCTAAACATGTCTCTTTGAAAATCAGATGTATTAGGATGAGAACCTGCTGCCACTGTCCACTCCATTTTACATCTACTGATAAATGCCATAGGAGACTCATTTTCCTTAATTGAAAAAGTCAAAGCTCTTAAAGCTCCTGGTGGAATTGGATATTTTTGTCTCATTGCTGTGCCTAAGGCTGATGCTACAGGGGTGAAAGGTGCTGAATCTGAAATTGCTTGGGTTCCTGCCAATTGTTCAATTTGAGAGACCTCCACAACACTTAATTGTCGCCCAAGCAAAGCTCTGAAATCTTCCATTGCCACGGTAACTCCTTGAGTTAACTGATCAAATTTTGTCATCCACTGACCTCCACCCTCACAGGGTGGGGGCATTTTTTCTGAAATGCCATTCATGTCTGTCCATGAGAATGGCTGATATGTTCTACCTCTGCTTTTTATTACCAGTGGTGCCTGTGTGTGAATGCGGTGCTCTGTGGCCTGTTGTGTGTTTCTATGTGCAGCTGAATTAAGACGGCGGCCTGTATAAGGATTACATTCATCACCATCCCAAACCCTGCGACACAAATCTCCATTTCTGAAACTGTAAGGCCTGCCTCGCATGTGCTTCTCTTGATCTCCTAATTCTCTCCTGTCCTCATATGTCCTGTCCTCATCTGTCATTCTGACCTCTCCTATCAGTTGGTATGATCTATTTTCCTGTAGTGGTCTACCTTCATGTTTTTGCGCATTATTTATTTTTGTAAGAGCTGCAGTCATAGCATCTGAACTTTCTCTCCTCTGCCTGCTCTTAAAATTATCTTGACCATAAGGGGTAGATGAAGCAAATACTGTAGGGGAAAGGAGATGTATTTCCTCACTGTCTGCGTGTCCTCTCCACTGATCACAGTCATCTTTGGGACCCCTGTAGCTTATCTCTTGATAGAATGTACCTTCATCATCTGCTGCACCTGATTCCACACTACCTGTATTAGACCATAAACTATGTTGAAAATCCTGTGTTTGTCTCTGCAAATTAGTTATACCAGCTTCAACATTCTGCAACCGTTCTCCCACATTCTTTTCCAACCTTAATCTTTCAAGCTCTTCCTGCTATTTCCTGTGTCTGACTTTCCAGCAAACCTTTCAACTGTTCAAACTGTTCCTGCGATGTCACCTTCTCAACTTCCACTAATCCTTCTTTCAACTTCACCAAAGGCATCTGGTTAACACAATATGGCGGTGGGGGCAATTCCCCCTTTAAATCTCCCAAATTAGGGTAGAGGGACAGCACCTCCCCCTGTTGTTTATCCAGCTGCTCATCAACCATTGAATCTTTATTCTTTTCCACCTCACTCTCACACCACACTGGGCCAACCGCTGCTGAATCATGCATCAAACCACTGTTTGCCTCCATTTTCATCATGTGCTGATTCTGCTCCACATCAGACACCTGTGCCTTGATCAATTTCACACCATCCATTGCAGCAGAGCATGTAACCAAACTGTGAATCAGCCTGAGCTCACATTCACAATCCCCAATCTTGCTTCTGTGCTTCCTTTTCACCAAAAATCCTGTCACAGCCATATCTTTCATAACTTGTATGCCATCCAACCTTTTTTTGTTCCAAGTCCATCAACAACTGAGTCAAACTGTCCTCATTTGAATTTAGAATGCCTTCTTCCACCAATTTCTGATACAATTTACCACATTCTGTTTTAACCCCACTTCTATCTTTAGGTGATATACCACTGAGCATTTGAGTCACTGTTGAATCCCACTGTTTTTTCATATTTTCTTTACATAAATCAACATCGTTTACATAATCTCTGGGATGAAGTAACTCCGAGTCGCCTGCTCGACGGGAGTTACTCAGCCCCGCCTTTTGCATTCTTCAACTTAGCTGAACAGAAATTCACACTTCTATTTTTTCTGCAGAGCAAGCCTGCTGCTCCCCCTCCCCTTCCTGAGGAAAGAGAGAGCTGCTGTTTGCCTCTCTGTTTTCTCTTTTTTTTTTACAGAGCAAGCCTGTCGCTCGCCTCTCCCCTGTCTGAGGAGAGAGAGAGAACTGCCGTTCACCCTCCACTTGCTGATGAGAGAGAGAACCACTGCTCACCCCTCTGTTGCCTCTTTTTTTTTAACTTCTTAATCAGAGTGTTACCTTCACACTCACAGCTTTACCAATATAAAACAAATAGCAACTGCAGCAGTGATTAAATAATATTCTGTGGTGCACTACACCACAGGGTCTCTCACCCCATTTATGATTAACGCCTTAATCAAAGACCTTCAACCTGTGCCAGACTGTTCGGGGGCACCGCTTCCCCGGGGCATTACCCCAGTTCTCGCCTTCCTGTCGGACTGCGAAGGATTCTCTCCTTGGCGCTGACGTTTACGGGTACTAATCTGAGGGTGTCAAATATAGGGCCCAGGTTTTATAGCCTTCGTCAAGGCTAAAGGAGTCCAACCCAATTCCTGTCCTCACAAGTCACGGACCAATTCGCTCAGTCCGTGAACCTGTAGTCAGGCCGGATGACCATGAATAAATACGCAGCGATATCATCCGGGCCGGGGGGGCCTTTCACCTCCCCGGTCTTGGCCGTTAATGTCCCAAGCAATCACAATCTAGTCAATCAATATAAAATCAATGTCAAATCGTGATTGGTTGGTCAAAATCGGGTCCTGCAGGCTGCACGGTGGCGCAGTGGTTAGTACTGCGGCAGCACAGTTTTACCCTCGGCCGGGGGATTGCGGGGATCATGAGATCGTGGGTTCGATCCCTGCCCCCGGCCAACAGTGATCTGTGTGGAGTTTGCATGTTCTCCCCGTGTTGTGTGGGTTTACTCCGGGATTTCTCCGGTTTCCTCCCGCATGCTAAAAACATGCAGGTTAGGGATAAGGGGCGCTTGCACACGCAGCGACCGGCAGCTGGTGGCTTGTCACCAGACTGCAAAACAAATCTACCTACGGGTACAAAATAAGTACAAAAAAAAATTTAAAAAAATTGGGTCCTGCACCCGAGCCGGGGGCCTTTCACCACTCTCTCGGTCTTACGGTCTTTTTAAGCAAGCAAGCATTCATCAAAAAACATTTACTATATTCAACTGCTTTAAACTAGGACACACACCAAACCGCTTGACAACACAAACTTTGGTTATAGTCAGTAGCAGAACTTTGATATAACAGGCATCTGCTTACCTCGTTTTCAATGCGGCCGCTCGTGTTGTCAGTCGGTGATGCAGGTCCATTGTCCAGACAACCAAAGATCCAAATCAGATGATAATCTCCCCCTTTCACCGGACGAAGCCCCCAAATTGTTGATTAAAAATAGTAAAAACCATCTAAGTCTACTCTTCAAAGATCGTCTATGTGTGTAGATGGTTTACCCAGGTTCGTTTTCAAGGAGGAGATCAGTTTACTTGGAACACGTATTTATTTAAGCAAGTTGAATATAGTAGTCACAGCGCTGGGTCAAACCTTCTCTCCCTGACAGCAACAGGCTGTGTCAGTTCATGAAGTCTGACTGACTATGCTGGCCCTGACCCAGAATATTTATACAGAAAATGAACAAAAGTGAAAGCATGCATTATCAAATGACAGTCCAGGTGCATGGTCCACGGGAGGGTCTGTTCCTGGCGCTGAGTGTATCCACATGAAGGCCATTTCACCTCCGAGGTCAGCATAGGCTAAGCTCAGCCATTCCTTATCACAAGTGTGTTTCCTCCTCATAAATACCAGGCGTTTATTACTCTCTGTACTGAGACAGAGGTCCACTCTTTTTTGCAGGTAATGAGCCACACATTTGCCAATATATATTCCATTTTGGTATATCGGTTATATTACCTAGAAATAAGCAGAGTACAAATATTTTGAGTCACACAAATAACTGTTTTATGGTTATACTGATCACTTTATCCCATCAAAAACCTCATTACTAATAAATGGTGGGACATTTGATAATGTGATCTTTTTAGACGGAAGAGAGAGAGGAGACACACTAACAAAAGTATCGCTGATGACAACGCCGTTTTCCACAACTGAGTTCACTTTTTACACAGAGTCTAGAAACAAGAATGCTGCCCCATTCATCCGGGCCGCGGATTTTATGCTCTGTGGTCCGACTACTTCTGCAACAGCCAGAGCGCACTCATTCACAGAGAACCGTGTTGCATCGACAATCTTAATGCCATGTTTTCTGGTTAACTTAGTGAAATCCATAGTGAACAAATGTTACTTCTCACCCCGTGCACACTGCACACACCGAGCAGACCAGCAAACGCTGGCCGGCAAGAGAAACCAAACAAACCAAACAAAAAAGCCAGCACCGAGCTACACACACAACACAATAAACTTTGCAAAAAAAAAAAAAAACACCCTAAGAAAACATATAAAAGGATAGAAAAGTCAGAAAAATGTCACTCAGAGGTCCACTCTCGCTCACCACACCCACTCAGAGAGAGAGAGAGATGGAGGATTGATTTTTAAAACATACCTTGGTTTTTTCTGTCTTACCACAGTACAGGAAAAAAAAAAAGATTCTGTTTTCACAGTGGTGATATCAGAAAATAATAACAACCTCTAAACCAAAGCAACCCCAAACACCAGCTGACTGTCTTTTTGAAAGCACAGCACCCCATCAGAAGTCCATACTGATTCAAAAGTGTCCAGGTCTTGTACAGCTTTATAAAAACTAAACTGCAAAAAAATTCTAGACTTAAACATTTTTACCAGTAGCAAGTCAACACTGATGTTAACTGAATCAATGAGCTTTTTCCGTCTGCTCACATATATAGCCATTTTGGCTTGACCAATGAATGAATGAATTGAATGAATGAATGAATGAATTTGTTTATTTCGGATAGTACATTACAGGATAAAAGAAACTGTATAATATAACAACAAGGTCAAATTAGACAAAGACTCCTTCTACTATACAATTCCACGTGAGTTATCCGAAATGGGTGATGGCTGAAGCCGCAGCTTATATTGCCCACCCATATTCCATCCGAGAATTCAAAGGAGAAAAAAGAGAAAACAAGACAAGAGCGATTACAATTTAAAACAAGGCTAAGACAAAATATGACTGAGAGAAAAAGAAAACTGAGCTAGTCTAAGTTAAGCGGTTACTATTCAAAAACAAATCTAAGACATAGTGTCACAGAGAAAAAAGAAAAACTAAGCTATAACACAACACAGGCTGGAAATGTCAATCCTTATGTGAGTTTACATGTCGTTTTGTAAATATGTTTGGAGTATTTCTTCCTTTAGTTTTTGTTTAAATTGTCCAAGCTTTGTACATGATTTTAATTCAGGTCCAAAATCGTTCCATAATCTGACACCTTGCACTGAAATACAGTGTTGCTTGGTGGTTGTTCTCACTGTAGGCTTTTGAAATATACATGTTCCTCTGAAGTGATATCGTTTCTCCCTTGTTTGGAACAACTTTTGGATATTTGCGGGCAGTGATAGATTCTTCACTTTGAACATTATTATTGCGGTTTTAAAGTCGATCAGATCTTTCAACTTGAGAGTTTTTTGTTTAAGAAAAAGTGGGTTTGTTGGTTCCCTGTAAGCTGCTTTGTTGATTATTCTAATAGCTCTCTTTTGAAGCATAAAGAGTGGATATATGTTTGTTTTATATGTATTTCCCCATACTTCATTACAATATGTCATGTATGGGAGTATTAATGAATGATACAAGGTGTATAGTGTGGGTTGATTCAGCAAATTTTTCACTCTGTGTAATATTGCAATTGATTTGGATACTTTACCTTTTATATAATTAATATGTGGCTTCCAACACAGTTTGTTATCAATTATTACTCCAAGGAATTTAGTTTCGGATACCCTTTCAATCTCTACACCATTTACACTGAGTTTGGGTACTGGGTAGTTGTGATGGTTGTTAAAGACTATAAATTTTGTCTTGCTTAAATTGAGCGTTAATTTGTTTGAATCAAACCACAGTTTCAGCTTTCCTAATTCCTTTCCGAGTGTATCCAGAAGTTGTTCCAAATTGTTTCCACTGCATAGCAGGTTAGTGTCATCAGCAAACAATATTAAGTCCATTTTTTCTGAAACTTTACATATATCATTTATATACATATTGAATAATAATGGTCCCAAAACTGAACCCTGTGGGACTCCACAGGTGACCTTCAGTAGCTCTGAGTTTTTGTTGTTAACACATACAAACTGATATCTATTCTTTAAGTAACTTCTTAACCAGGACAGTGCTACCCCTCTAATACCACAATTTTGTAGTTTCTTTAATAATAGATTGTGATCTACTGTATCAAATGCTTTTTTTAAGATCCAGGAATACTCCAACTGAATACTCTTTATTTTCAATGGCTGTTGATATTTTTTCTGTAAATTCCATTAAGGCATATGCTGTTGTCCTTTTGTGTCTGAACCCATATTGCTGCTCACACAATAAATCATTCTTCAGTATGAAGTTGTCAATTCTCTCATAGAATATTTTTTCAAGTATCTTGGAAAATTGCGGTAATAGTGAAATTGGTCTGTAGTTGGAGAGTTCCCCTCTGTCGCCTGTCTTGTAAATCGGAATTACTTTAGCTATTTTCATTGCATTGGGAAATATACCTGATTGGAGAGACAGGTTACAGATATACGTCAGTGGTTTCACTATGCATTCGATAACAGTTTTGACTAGTAGCATATCAATACCATCGCAGTCAGTACATGTTTTACTTTTGAACGATTTAACAATTTCAATGACCTCTCTTTCGTCTGTGTTCTTTATGAAGATGGTGTCTTTTACAGCAGTGTTATTGTATATTGAATCACCTGTTGGCACCGTAGTGGGTATTTCTCGGGCCAGTTTAGGTCCAATGTTAACAAAAAAATTATTAAATTCATCTGCAGGTGAAGCTATATTCACATTCGGAGTCGATTTATTATTTTTTGGAATGTTAGTTGGGTAGCTGGTATTTCTGCTTTTATTTCCAAGGATACTGTTGATTATTGTCCATGTATTTTTAATATTGTCTTTGTTTTTTTCCAGTTCTTTACTGTAATAGTCTCTTTTACTACATCTTATTATATATGTTAACTTATTTTTGTATGTTTTATACTGCTGCTCTGCTTCTTTTGTCCTTTTCTTTATGAAAGCTTTATATAATAAATTTTTCTTTTTACACGCCTTTTGTAGTCCTTTGGTTAGCCATGGTTTGTCAGTAAATTTGTGTTTAAGCTTTTTTTTAACTAATGGGCAGTTTTTTTCATAAAGAGTGGTTACAATGTTTATAAATGTGTCATAGGCTTCATTTACATCTGATACATAGACTTCTGTCCAGTCTTGCTTCAGCAAGTCCTCTTTAAAAGAACTGATTGCGTTTGGTGATTTGTGTCTGAACGATTTTGAGATTTTTTCTGGGTTGGGCCCCGTGTGGCCATGGATAAGTGCAAAGATTGGCAAGTGGTCGCTTATATCATTTATCAATAATCCACTTTCTATTTTCTTGTCGAGAACATTGACAAACAGGTTGTCAATAAGTGTAGCAGAGTGAGCTGTGATTCTACTGGGATGTGTTATTGTGGGATATAGACTCATGCTGTACATAGAGTTCATGAACTCTGTGACTACATTTTGTTGATGTGGATTAAGTAGATCAATATTGAAATCTCCACAAATTGCTACCATTTTCTTACTAGTAATATTATTGTACAGCTCGACTAATTTATCTCTGAATGTCTCAATGCAAGTTCCCGGCGTTCTGTATATGCAGCTTATGATTAGATTTTTTGTTTTGTCTAGGTCAATCTCAACAGTAACACATTCCAGAATCCCTGGTAGTGCTGAGGACATTTCATTTACAAGCTTACATCTATATAGGTCATCAATATACAGTGCAACACCACCACCCTTTTTTTGAGATCTGTTAATGTTAAACATCTGATATCCCTCTATTGCCATCAGGGGAGCCTGGTCTGCATTAAGCCAGGTTTCAGAGACTGCTATAGCTGTGAATTTTCTGTTTAGCTGTTTTAAATAGTCCTGAATCTGTGAGAAGTTTTTGTTAAGACTTCTGCTATTGAAGTGTATTATTGACAGTTTACCATCTAATTGCACTTGACTTTTGAATTGCTTTTCAGTGTAATATTCACAGTGGTTATGAATATTATTGAAAAAGTGGTTATCAGGATCAATATCATTCTCCATCTCTTGTGGTTTATGTTCAGCATAGTGGCATATTTTTAGAGTTTGAGTTCCCTCACTCTGTGTTTCATAGTCAGTGTTCATCTGTATTTATCTAAGTCAGTAGCATCTCTGATCATTATACTTTTTGCTTGCTCAGGTGTTCCATTTAGTTTAATCCAAATTCTACAATTTCTTGTCCAGGTTGTCTGTATCTTATTATGTTTCTTTAGCATCCGTGCCTGCCGTGCTAATTCAGCGTTGTTTTTTTTTTTTGTCAGGTGTTCATTTAGGTAAACTTGAGTTTCCTTTAGTTTTTAGGCCTGCCTCAGTATGTCATTTTTCACCCTCCTGTTCACAAGGCGCATCACAATTGATTTCTTTGTTTTGTTATCTTTCTTCGGTAAAGCATAACAGGCTGAGATCGCATTGGCTTCTACCTTAATGTCTTTATCATTAAGGAACTGAAGCACTTGGTTTTCTAAGGACATTGATTCACTTATGGAAGCATGTTCACCACTCAGTCCTGTAGCGGCATGGGCGTACGACTGATATCTGATGTCTAGTCCACTTATAACTATGTCATCAATGCGAGAACCTTGTTCAAGATCCTCGACGCGTTGCTCCAAAAGACGCCCGTGTTGCTCCAGGTCCATAATTTTTTTGTCTTTTTCTTTTATTATTGAATGTAGGGCTTGTACCTCCTGTATTAGGTCTAATATTTTGTCCTGCTGGCTAGTCACTTTGGCCAGTTCTTCTAACACAAAGTTCAGAGTTTTTTTAATTTCTTCCATTTCCTCTTTTTTAGGTGGCATTTTACTGACCTGTGGATAGAAATAAGCAGACAATCCGGCTAGGCCTCAACTAGCTCGGTCGCTACTGGACCCGCCGCTCCTGCACAGCTTCTCCGCCGAGTGACGCTGCTCAGCTCCGCAGATCACCGCCGTCTATCGCCGGCGCCTGCCTCCGTCTACCTGGCCAGTTATGTCGTGCACCGCCGGCGCAGCCGGAATCCACCGATCACAGCCACTCGTCGCCGTCTGGCTAGGCGGCTCCTCCGCTGGGCCCCGTCCCCGTCAGTTATGTCGCACTCCGCCGGCGCAGCTCTAATCCACCGATCACCTCCGCCGATCGGTGGCCGATCACCGTCGCTCGCTGTCGTCCGGCTGGGTGGCTTCTCCTCTAGGCCCCGTCACCGACCGCCGTCAGTCTGGTAGTTCCTCGGCTGGGCCTCGCAATTGGGCACCGGTTCAGGCCACTATCCTGCTGGATCCAGGTGGCCCCCGTCTCTCACCAACGCCGCGCCCGAGCTCCCAATCGCCGCCTCGGTTGGTTCGTCCTCCTTTTAAATCCTTCTCTCCTCGGCTCCAGATGGCCAGATGTAAAGAATACCTTCTCACTGCTGCAGCTACTCTGGGTTAGCATCTGGGTTAGCATCAGAGGCGAGCCTTTAGAGGTCGGAAACGGGGCGAATGACAACATTTATTTGCTGACACTTTTGTTTTTGGCACGAGTGTATTTTTAACCAAGAATAAAAACAAAAATATAAATCTCTTTGGTAAAAGTCTCTTTGAAACCAGAGAAAAATTTTGCCACCAAATCAAAGAAACAGGTTAAATGAGTGCACTCTAGGAAAGCATGGAACACAGTCTCCCTTTGCCCACAAAAGGGACAGATGTCCTGAACACTTGCATTTATAATGGAAATAAAAGAGTTCACTGCAATTATTCCATGGAGAACCCTCCATTGCAAATCTGCATGTCTTTTCAATTCAATTCAATTCAACTTTATTTATATAGTGCAATTTCACAACAACAGTCATCTCATAGCACTTTCAACTGTAGGGGAAACCCCCACAATTGCAGAAAGACCCCAGCAATCAGGCGATCCCCTGTAAACAAATGCTTGGCGATGGTGGGGAGGAAAAACTCCCTTTTAACAGGAAGAAACCTCCAGCTGAACCAGGTTCAGGGAGGGGCAGTCATCTGCTGCGAGTGGCTGGGGGGGTGAGGGGATAGAGAAGATGAAAAGAACAGACATGTAGAGAGCAAACAGCACGATGGGGACTCAATCTATGGGAGAGAACAAACAGATGTTAATGACCAGCAAAAAAGAAAAAAAAAAAAAATAATTGAGAGTGAAGAAAGGAGTGAAGCCCAGTGCATTATTGGAGGTCCCCCAGCTGTCTAAACCTATTAGCAGCATAACTAAGGGAAGGTTCAAAGATACATGATCCCTCCATAATTGCAGGCTATATCAAAAAGAAAGGTTTTAACCCTATTGTTAAAAACAGAGATCGAGTCTGACTCCCGAAACCAGATTGGCAGCCGGTTCCACAGGAGAGGAGCTTGATAACTGAAAGCTCTAACTAACTAACTAACTAACCTGCACTTATATAGCGCTTTTCTAGTCACAAAGACCACTCAAAGCGCTTTCATTAATACTAACCCTCTATTCTAAGGGCCTATAGGAAACAGATATCTAGGGACAATTTAGAAACAGCCAATTAACCTAACATGCGTGTCTTTGGCATGTGGGAGGAAACCGGAGAAATCCCGGAGTAAACCCACGCAACACGGGGAGAACATGCAAACTCCACACAGATCACTGTTGGTCGGGGGCTGGAATCGAACCCACGATCCCACGATCCCCACAATCCTCCGGCCAAGGGTAAACTGTGCTGCCGCAGTGCTAACCACTGTGCCACCGTGCAGCCCAAGCTGGAGCTCTGCCTCCCATTGTACTTTTGGAGATTCTAGGTATTACAAATAATCCAGCATTTTGGGACCATAGTGCTCTGTTAGGATAATAGGGTAATATTAGATCTTTTAAATAAAAGCCACCGGAGTGGTGGCTCAGTTGGTAGAGCATCCACCCCACACCCGGGAGGCAGGGGTCCAAATCCCGGCTGGGTCATGCCGAAGACCATATAAAAGTGGAACTTCCTGCTGTCCAGCTTGGTGCTCAGCAATAATGGAATGGAGGAGGAAAATTTGTGGCGGTGCCTTGCATGGCAGCAGCCCTCTGATTCTACGCTTGGGGTGTGTGTGATTAACACAGTAGATAGGTAAAATACAATTTCGTTCTACTGTACATGATTGGTTGTACAGTTGAATGACAATAAAGGGTGATTTAATTTAAAAAGGGTCCTGATTGTTTAGAGCTTTAAAAGTGAGAAGAAGGATTTTAAACTTAATTCTAAACTCTATGGGAAGCCAGTGAAGGGCGGCCAGAACCGGAGAGATATGATCTCTCTTTCTAGTACCTGTTAGAACTCTTGCAGCAGCATTATGGATCAAGTGAAGACTTTTTAGAGATGTTTTAAGACAACCTGATAATAAAGAGTTACAATAATCTAATCTAGAGCTAACAAAAGCGTGGATCAGTATCTCAGCATCACTCTGAGACAAGATGCTCCTAATCTTGGCAATATTACGCAAATGATAGAAGGCAGTCTTAGAAACAAATTTCATATGTGAATTGAAAAACAGATCTTGATCAAAAATAACTCCAAGGTTCCTCACAGAACTATGAAGAAAAAGAGTAATCGCATCCAAACTAAGTCTGATTTGGAAAGGTATTTCTTAAGGTTTTTTTGGGACCAACAAGAATGACTTCAGTCTTATCTGAATTTAATAGCAGGAAATTACAAGTCATCCAAGCTTTGATTTCCTTAAGACAGGCTTCTATCTTGGCTAATTGATTACTATCATCTGGCTTCATTGACAGGTATTATTGTGTGTCATCTGTATAACAATGAAAATGTATACAGTGCTTTCTAATAATGTTGCCTAACGGAAGCATATACAGTATAAACTAAAAAGAGTAGGGCCTAGCACAGATCACTGTGGAACTCCGTGACTGAGCTTTGAGTTGAAAGAAAACTCGTTATTGACATGAACAAACTGGAACCTATCAGATAAATAAGATCTAAACCACTGCAATGAAGTTCCATTAAGTCCAACATAGTGTTCTAATCTATCAAGTAGAACATTATGATCGATTGTATCAAAAGCTGCACTAAGGTCTAAAAGGACAAGAACAGAAACAAGTCCATTATCAGATGTGATAAGGTCTTTAGTGACCTTCACTAAGGCTGTTTCAGTACTATGATGGATTCTAAACCCAGTTTGAAACTCTTCAAATAAACCATTTCCCTGCAAGTGGTCAAATAATTGTGTAGCAACAACTCTTTCTAAGATTTTTGAAATGAAAGGGAGATTAAAGATTGGTCTATAGTTAGCTAAAACTCCTGGATGGAGCATTGGCTTTTTGAGTAAGGGTTTAATTACAGCAGTTTTAAAAGCCTGCGGTACATGGCCTAATGCTAATGAAGAATTGATTATTTGAAGAATAGAGCTACTAATAAATGGGAAGACTTCTTTACATAACCTGGTAGGAATAGGGTCTAAAAGACAAGTTGAAGGCTTGTATGAGGAAATTATTTTGTCTGACTCTAAAAGGTCAATTGGAGTAAACTCATCCAAACAGATATCAATTGAAGGAGTTGTAGTATGGTGGGAAGAATCTGACTGATTTTATCTCTGATAGATGAAATTCTATTATTGAAAAAGTTCATAAAGTCCTGACTAGTCAGCTCTAAGGGAATGCTAGGATTGTTTTTTGGCATGTAGGAGGAAACGGGAGGAATGTTGGGGCCAGAGCAGGCGACATCGAGTCAAATTTGAAAATGCTGGCTATAAGTAACTGAAAATACTCCACAATTGTGGAGTGGAGGTTTATACAAAGACCTCCATGCAGGTTTAGTGTCAAGGCTTATCGCCAAATGTGTCCTCCAGGGAGTGTCATAGTGTCCATTCAGTGTTTTCCAGTTTAAAGTTTTTACTACAAGTCTGTACAAGGCCTTCCCAGCTATGTCGCTCATCATCATGACAGTCTGTCGGGGGCGACAGTGACTGTTTCATTTAGATCTGATCAGATTCCTCCACACAGCTCTGTCCTTCACCTTCCGCTGCCAGGAACTCCTGGCCGTGTTAACCGGGTGACGTCCGAGCTGGTATGAGTTGCTTACTGATTGACCATTTCATGAAACTGCTTGCAAAGTATTTGAGTACCGCTAGCTTTTGCTGGACTAGTGGCACATTCTTGGCAGATAGAGGTATTATCAGTGGCAAGGACAGGCCAAGACAAACTGACTCCAGTATCTGTTGCAGTGACTGACCAGATGATAGGTTTGTTTATCTCTGCTCTTTGTGTAGTGCATGTCACAATGCACCGACTAGCAAAAGTCCACCACAGACCTTGCGACAGATGTGCTTATCTGCTAGGATGTCCAGTCTCACCCCGTGTATCTGGGAGTGGTCCAGATATTGTGACAGATATTGTTTTTAGTTCTTTCAGGATGCCCAGTTTCACCCTTCATGCCCTCAGAAGGGCGGGGTTGCTGGTTGAGTTGCCAACGGCCCGACCCATGAGACAGGTAGTACTGGTTATCCGGTAGCAAGCAAACCAGTGCCTGACCTGACATGGAACACAGTAAACAAACAGTCGCTCAGTGTGTAACACTCTGCTATTAATTAGAGAATATTATAATGTTTTGGTAAAAAGTCAATTAAAGTTAGTTTGCTGTCAGCACCGAGCTGTGTGAGTCAGCAGGAGTCTAGAAGCCCATCAAAACCGAACTTTAATACATCGGCACTCCCTCCCACTTCCTTTTCATCTTGCCCGCGCTGCAATCCTCGTGGTGGCGTTAAGCCTCTGAGCATTGCTCAGTGATCAAGGTTTGTTTTTTTGTTGTTTTTTTTTGTGGGACAAGTTCAAGGACCAGTCCAAGATCCCAGATTATCTCATATGGCGAGCTAGACCCATATTCAGGTTTCTTGTTTGAGAGCGATGAGTTCAGGGACCAGCCCAGGATTCTGGATCCCAGATGGTAAGCTAAATTCAGGACCTTGGAGAAGATAGAAGTCATGATCCTGGGGCACGGATTAGAGCCGTGCCCAGTTTTCCTTCCCAGTGAGCATTTTTCTGTTTGTTTGCTGTTATCTAGAAGATTTTTATGATGGTTTTGAGTTCTCTTGTGTTTATTTCCTTATGGTTTCCGGTTTGTTTATTTTGACAGCGCTGTGCAGCTTCCGGTTGACCAGTTCCTTCGGGGCTGCACAACTGCTGTCCATCCTGTTAGTCACAGATTACACCTGTCTCCTTCTTCTTCTTCTTTTAGATTTGATTGGCGGTTGGCAACCAGCTTACAGGTGGATTACCGCCATGTACTTCACTCTATATCATCACTCTATCTGGTTAGGAGCTGTACTCTCACTCTATATTCTTCTTCCATTACACCTGTCTCTGATTATGTGTTTGTATTTTAGGGACACGACAACCTCTGCCATTGTTGTGTCCTTCTTCTTCTTCTTCTGTGAATTCCTGCCCTCTGGACTGCTACCATGGGTCTAGGTTCCGCTGTCGAGATGAGTTGGAGTGCTCCGTCTCAGTGCCTTTTTTTCCTTCCATTGTCTCAGCCGTCCAGCCCCATAGCCCTCGGGGTCCTCCGGCTGAGATTCTCCCCTGGTCAGGCGTTCCCTGATTTTGTACCTCTGACGTTGAGGCCCACTCGCCTCCAGCGTTTGTATTTATGTTTCTTTATTATCGTTTTGCACTTTCATTTGTTGTATTTGTTTGAAGCTTTCTTGTTTGTGCTTTAAGTTAATAAATGTGCCAACCTACAGCGAGTGTTTGGTGTTCTATTTTGAGCCCGGGAAATGGGCTCATTATGACAGAAGGACATGACCAGTGTGGACACAAGCCACTGCAAGTTTTGGCTTTTTTCTTTTTAATAATTACCTATCTGTTTTTCCCCCTTGTTTTCTGAACACTCTTGCTTTCATCATGCCTTCAGCGTGCCGGGGCCCCACTAATCAAAGGAAATTTAAAGCGGCTGGCCCCACTATTGATGAACAGTGAGCCGTGGATTTTGCTCAAGTTTGTGGACGCAGCCTTCTCCTCCCACTCGCTGGAGGAGGTTCACGAGAATGTGGAGGCAGCTGTGGACATCGTGGAGGCGCATCCCGGAATAGGGCGTTACCCCAGGTATGCGGGGCTACATTATTCTATCACAGACCTCCAGATGGACCTCCGCAGCCTGCTGGGAGATCTGCCGCCATGAGCAACCCAGGGGAAAGCAGATGGGGAGATATCCCCGGGAGCAGACACTCTTCACCTTTTGCCGCTGTCCAGCTGCTGAGTGCCGGAAGGACCACTCCACCGCAGTGCCAGACCAACCCGTCATCATCAGGTCTGCTAGGCCGGCTCCACCTGCCATGGTGATGGTGCCCCCACCCACTGCTCTGCTTGAGGGAAAATCTTCAGAGACACCAGCAGCAGTTACCAGCACAGCCCGGAAATTTAGGCAAGTAATTTCTCATTTTATAACAACTAGTGATGAATTGCCTTGCTTAATTCCCAGGGATGGGGGCTCAGCTGCAGCCACATAGTTCAGCTGAGCTCTCCCCCTTTGCTGCTGCTGAATTAAATTATTCCTCTTCTCCCATCTCTCTTGGTGTGTTTGAGTTTCCATCGGTCCTGGGTGGCAGCCGCTGGAGGACAGATGAGCCTGCTTCTCTGGAGAACTTAGTTCCTGCCCTGCAGCCACACCTTGGAAGGGAGGAGAGTGCCACCAGAATCCCAGATCCTGAGCCGACCGATGAGCGTCCCTTGAATCGGGATGCACTGGAGTCTGTACCATATGTCGCCGTGGGTCCTGCCCCCCCTTCTCCTGAGGTGGCTTAGTTTGATTGGGACACCCACGTGGAGAGAATCGAGGTGCCCCAGCCTGGATTGCCAGAGTCCTGGATGGCGGTGGAGCAAGAGCTAAGGCAAGTGCTCTTTCTTGTTTTCACATTTTCAGTTCTAGAGAGAGCTTTTCTGGCTCTTGGTGGGGAGTCTCAGGTGCAGCTTATGGCTGCGCCTGAGCTCTCCTCACCGGACTCCACCGCTGCCGCTGGCTCTGACTCACTGTGTGTGTTTCTCTGCTTCTGTGCCCGAGCCACCACCCAGGGTCACCGAGAACTCCGTGGATGCTGCTCCCCCTCCAACTGAGGTTCCTATGGGTGCTGCTCCTCGTCCAGTGGAGGTCGTCGCGGGTGTTCCATCCCAGCCCGGGGCCTCTGAGGGTACAGCATTGGCCCAGTCCGAGCCCACCGTGGGTGTAGCTCCTCCCTTATCTGGGTCTCCATGGGTGCTGTGCCCCAGCCAGGGACCATTGTGGGTGCTGCGCCCCAGTCTTAACCCAACCTGGGTGCTGTGCTACAGAGGGAGCCCGCTATGGGTGTTATGCCCCAGCCCAGGGGTCATCAAGGGTGCAGCTCTGCTCCTGCCCGGAGCCACCGAGGGTGCAATTCCATTCCTGCCCGGAGCCACAGAGGGTGCATCTCCGCTCCTGCCCAGAGTCACCGAGGGTGCAGCTCCACTCCTGCCCAGAGTCACCGAGGGTGCAGCTCTGCTCCTACCCAGACCCACCAAGGCTGCAGCTTCACTCCTGCCCGGAGCCATCAAGGGTGCAGCTCTGCTCCTACCCGGAGCCACTGAGGGTGCAGCTCTACTCTTGCCCGGAGTCACCAAGGGTGCAGCTCCAGCCCAGGTGTGGCTCCGTTCCAGCCAGGGGCCATCGAGGGTGCAGCTCCGCTCCTGCCCAGGGCCACCATGGGTGCATCCCGAGAGGTTCACGCTGGACAGCTGCCCATTGCTGGAGGATGCCGCCTCCTTGCTCCCATGGCTTGTTGGCCTAGGGATACTGGGAGGTCCCCTGATGAACTGCTCCTTCTGCTTCATTGGTTCTGAGGCACGGGGAGGCCACCCGACGTGTCCCAGCACAGATGCCAGTGGTCATGGGACTCAGGGAGACCGCCTGAACTGCTCCTGCTGCTTTGTTAGTTCTGGGGCACTGGGAAGCCACCCGACATGTTCCAGCACAGATGCCGGTGGTTGCAGGACTCTGGAAAACCACCTGAACTGCTCCGCCCACTGATTGTTTGGGCTTAGAGTCCCATGTTGCCACCTGGTGGACAGTGTGTGGTTCATGAGTTTTTTCTTTTGGTCTTCTTTTTGTTTTTTGCTCTGGTTACGATCCCTCCGTGCCTGGGTTCCCACGCCTTCCCCCCCAGGGTGGGTCATTTTTATTCTTGTGGGAGGTTTTGTTTTTCTTATCTTTCTCTGTGATGTTACCCTGGGGTGTCTGGGTTCCACCCCTGCAGGAGGTGGCTCTGTCATGATCCTGGGGCACGGGTTAGAGCCGTGCCCAGTTTTCCTGCCCAGTGAGCATTTTTCTGTTTGTTTATTGTTATCTAGAAGATTATATGATGGTTTTGAGTTCTCTTGCGTTTGTTTCCTTATGGTTTCCGGTTTGTTTTTTTGACAGTGCTGTGCACCTTCCGGTTGTCAATTCCTTTGGGGCTGCACAGCTGCTGTCCATTCTGTTACTCATGGATTACACCTGTCTCTGATTATGTGTGTGTATTTAAGGGACACGACAACCTCTGCCATTGTTGTGTCCTTCTTCTTCTTCTTCTGTGAATTCCTGCCCTCTGGACTGCTACCATGGGTCTAGGTTCCGCTGTCGAGATGAGTTGGAATGCTCCGTCTCAGTGCCTTTTTTTCCCCTTTGTTGTCTCAGCCGTCCAGCCCCATAGCCCTCGGGGTCCTCTAGCTGAGCTTCTCCCCTGGTCAGGCGTTCCCTGACTTTTTACCTCTGATGTTGAGTCCCACTCTCCTCCAGCATTTGTATTTATGTTTCTTTATTATCGTTTGGCACTTTCATTTGTTGTATTTGTTTGAGGTGTTCTTGTTTGTGCTTTAAGTTAATAAATGTGCCAACCTACAGAGAGTGTTTGGTGACCTATTTTGCGCCTGTGAAACGGGCGGGTTATGACAATAGATGCACACACACACACACACACACACACACACACACACACACACTTACACACACACAACTACACATTTCCCTTTTGAGGTCACTTGACTTTAGCTTTAAAGGGCCCCAACGAAAAGTTTTTGGGACAAGGAAATTATTTATTTTGTGTGCACTTTTCTTATTTTAATTTATTATTTTTCTATACAAATTATTTATCTTTTATTTATCTTTTGTAACAATATACATGTGGCTACGCAACTGTTACTCTTGTGTCTGAGTCATTATTGCTGGTCAAAGTACTGGCTCCATAAGAATCCGGTTTCTTCTGATGTTAATCCTTTTGACCTTAGTGATTATAGATTGTTATTGCACTGTAATCCATTCATACATTGCTAAATTGGTTACACAAGCTTGTGGCATCATATTCAAAAAGACTTGAGGCTGTAATTGCTGCCAAAGGTGCATCAACAAAGTATTGAGCAAAGGCTGTGAATACTTATGTACATGTGATTTTTTAGTTTTTAATTTTTGACAAATTTGCAAAAATCTCAAAAAACCTTTCTCATTGTCATTATGGGGTATTGTGTGTAGAATTTTGAGGGAAAAATTGATTTATTCCAATTTGGAATAATGCTGTAATATAACAAAATGTTGAAAAAGTGAAGCACTATGAATACTTTCCAGGTGCACTGTAGATGGTTGAAAGTAGCATTTTTATGGTGTATGACCCAGCTGGGGCTTGAACCCACAACTTTCAGCTGGGGGGTGGATGTGCTACCACTAGGTCACAACTCTGGTTGGGAAAAACCATGATGGCTCCACATCCAACAAATCCTTTCCCAAACACCAGCCTCTGCAGCATTGGTGACAGAGATACAAGGCTCAGAAGCAAGATCACTTTCTGCAAGAGAGAGGTGACATGAGGAAAAGATGCAGTCTGTGTGCGCCAAGAGATGTAAAAACAAGCATAGCGTACCATAAATGCAATCCATATATTTGCAAGACATGCAACAACCAGCACATATTGCCCCATATGTTTCTATTTTTGAGGGTGATTACCAGTTTGCACCTTGTGGTGAACCCTTTGAATTTGCTCACATGATTTTTTTTTTTTTATCTTTATGGTAGACTTAGATATTTATACACCTACTATTTGGAGAGTGTTCTTCACTTGGGTGGACGGAGTGAAGGTGTTTTTCTTCACCATGGAAAGGAACCTGCGATCATCTGCCGCTGTTGTTTTCTATGGACGTCCAGGCCTTTCTGAGTTCCCAAAGTGCACTAATTTTTACCGAGTGTACCAAACTGTTGATTTGGCCACTCCAAAAATTTCTGTCTGATGGATTTATTCGTTTTTTTCTGCTTAAGGATGGTCTGTTTCATTTCCATTGTTAGCTCCTTTGACCGTATGTTGTGGGAAAGGGATAAGGACCTATACTTATATAACGCTTTTCTAGTCTCAAGACCACTCAAAGCGCTATACAAGTACTAACCCTCTATTCTCAGGGCCTATAGGAGAGAGAATCTAAGGACAATTTCGAATCACCAGTTAACCTAACATGCATGTCTTTGGATTGTGGGAGGAAAGCAGAAGACCAGAGTAAACCCACACAGCACAGGGAGAACATGCAAGCTCCACACAGAAAGGTTTCCATCCCTGCCAGCCTGGGGATTCGAACCTGGAACCTTCTAGCTGACATGACAGTAGGAAAAGAAAAAAAGGATTTGAAGACTAATAACAAAACTGACACAAGTTTTGTTATTTTTCTACCAAACACACTGCAATACAATAGTCAGAGTAGCACACTTTGATAACTATCGTGCAACAGTACTGCTATCTTCAGGTCAATTGTGGATATTACAGGAAGCTGCTATTGTAATACAATGAAAATCATTTTGGAAATTCCTCAAAGACTAACAAGTTTTGTTATTTTACCTGTTTACCAAAACATATTCAAGATACCATCATATTGTAACGTCGGGGCCATGTTAAGGGGGGCAGGGGTTTCCCAGCATGCTTTGACAATTGAAATGTTACTGTGTGTGTGTGTAGTAAATGTTATTATTGAGCTATTCTACTGCTGTGTAATTATAACTGCGTTATAATTACACAGCAGTATTTCATAGGCAAGATTTATTATTTGTGTGTAACCATGATATAAACGGAGGTCTGGGAGAATGACCTCCCCTCCTGCCTGTGCTCAGAGTGTGTGTAAAATAAAGCCCATTCATCATAACCATCTTGCTCCATTTTCTTTGTGTGAACCCTGCAAACGTCACACTGGTGTCAGGAGTGGGCATGGAGCAAATGGAAGCCAGGATCAGAATGGAGATCCAGCAGCTGGAGCAGTTCATTGCTCAGCTGATGATGGACGATGGGACCGAGACACCACCCCCGGGAGCCGGGAGCCAGGACGAACGAAGCGGCGGCGGACCTGACGGGGCCAGCGCACCCCGCCTTCTGTCTTTTTCAATACAGAGCGGGCAGAGCAGAGCAAACCAGCCCCGCATTCCGCCCTTTTCAGGACAGGACGGGCTGGTGATCCCACGGCGATCAAGAGTGACGATCGATCAGGAGGCGGCCATCCCATCTGTTCGGCAGCGGGCCAAGATTCCCCGCCTCAACGGCGAGGCCACGTTGGATGACTACCTGACCCAGATCGAGCTGGCCGCTGCGCTGAACGGCTGGTCACCAGAGGAAACCGCCGTGCAGGTCGCGCTGGCCTTGGAAGGGAGAGCTCTCTGCACGCTCTCTGATCTCCTGCCTGAGGAGCGCTACAGCTGGCCAGCACTACAAGGGGCGCTCCGGAGACGATTTGGAAGAACGGCGGACGCTGAGCACGCCCAGGAACAGCTGACCCACCGCCGTCGAAGCAACCAGGAAAGCCTAGGAGCCTATGCTGCAGACATACGGCTGCTAACCCGGCACAGCTACCCGGATTTCGCACCGGAGGCGGTAGAGAAGCTTGCCCTCCGGAGCTTCATCCAAGGTCTCCGCCCGGCCCAGCTCCAGAGCCACGTACGGATCCACGCCGCGAGCGATTGGGAGACTGCAGTGGCAGAAGCAGAGCGGGTGGAGCCGCTGATGAATCGCACAATTGAAGCACCAACGCACAGACAGAGAACCTTCCAGGCCACGATGGAGAGCGAGGAGGAAGAGGAGGAATTACGGCAGACCACGGCGGCGCGTCCCCGGAGAAGAACGCCCCTCGCCGGCGTTAAACTAGAGCGAGGTGGCGTGAACGGGGACAGGCCGCCTCCCGCAGATGTTTCCCCCGACGAGCCGGCACCACGCGTGGGCCGAATTGGACACTCTCCAGGGATCTATCTACAGTGCAGCTTGGGGAAGACGTCGATCCGGGCCCTGATTGACACCGGCTCTACAATCTCCCTGGTTCGACCCGGTGTGCTGCCGGGCACGAACAAGATGGCCTCACGGGGGTGGGAACCCACCAAGCGCTGCGTCACCACGGCTACCGGTGAGCGCGCCAGACTGAGGGGGCAGAGAGTTCTGGTGGTGGGGGTGGCCGGTCAGAACATAAGACACCCGTTCTGGCTGGCCGACATCCAAGACCCCTGTATTATTGGACTAGACCTGCTCACAGCCTGGTGTGCCAAGATCGACACCGCGGGACCGTCCCTCCAGCTGGGAAACCGGACCATCACGCTCCACAGCAGAACCCAGGGAAGGAACACGGGGGCCCGCGCAATCGAGGGATCGCCAAGACAGACCGGACCAGGAGGGCCACCGCGAGGACCGGACACGATGACGTCACCAGCGCAGACAGAGGGAGCACGAGCACACACAGGGACAGCAAGGGGAGGGGTCAACGTGTCAGCAGAGACGCAGCAGGCGGTGGAGGAATTATTTCAGCGGAGGTGCAGCGGGCTGGACCCGGAACAGAGACGCCAGCTGCGGGAGCTATTGGACTGTTTTATGGGTGTTTTCGCCGCGAAGGATGAGGAATGCGGCCGGACCGGGTTGGTGCAGCACGAGATCGACACCGGTGAGGCCAGGCCGATTCGACTCCACCCACGCCAGCTGCCCTTTTCAAGGCGGGCAGCGGCGGAACAAAAAGTGCGAGAAATGCTGGAGGCAGATGTTATTGAGCCCTCCAGCAGCCCCTGGGCGGCGCCTGTGGTGCTGGTCAAGAAGAAGGACGGGTCGTGGCGGTTCTGTGTGGATTACCAGTGCCTGAACGACGCCACCAGGAAAGATTCCTACCCCCTGCCCCGCATCGATGACGCACTGGACCACATCGCCGGCTCCAGCTGGTTCAGCTCGCTGGATCTACGCAGCGGCTATTGGCAGGTAGAGCTGTCACCTGAGGCCCGCCAAAAAACAGCCTTCTCCATCGGGCAGGGACTGTACCAGTTTAAAGTGATGCCGTTTGGACTCTGCAACGCCCCGGCCACCTTTGAGCGCTTGATGGAGTGAGTGCTGGCTCACGTGCCCCGGAGTCGCTGCGTTGTTTACCTGGATGACCTACTGGTGCATGCAGCTGATTTTGACAGCGCCCTGTCAAATCTCCGAGAGGTGCTGGGAGCCATCCAGCAGGCGGGGCTACGGTTACACCCTAAGAAATGCCACCTGTTCCAGCGGGAGACCACCTTTTTGGGCCACGTCGTCAGCGCAGCGGGGGTCACCACCGACCCGGAAAAAGTGGCAACAGTGAGAGACTGGCCAGTGCCGCGGAACGTCGGAGAACTGAGGAGTTTTCTTGGATTGGCCTCCTATTATAGGAGGTTTGTGAAAGACTTTTATAGGAGGTTTGTGAAAGACTTTTATAGGAGGTTTGTGAAAGACTTCGCCAGCTGACGCAGAAAGGACGCACATTTCAGTGGAGTGACAGCTGTGCTGCTGCTTTCTCCCAGCTCCGCGCAGCGCTCATCAGAGCCCCCGTCCTGCAGTATCCTGACCCGAACCGCCCTTTCATCGTGGACACGAACACCAGCAACCAGGGCATCGGGGCGGTGCTATCCCAGGAGGGACAGCACGGAGAGCAGGCAGTCACTTTTTTCAGCCGCACTCTCAGCAGAGCCGAGAGGAACTACTGTGTGACTCGTAGAGAGCTGCTGGCTGTCATTCAAGGACTGCGTCATTTCCGCCCGTATGTGTACGGGGGGAGGTTCCAGCTCAGGACGGATCACGCTTCCCTGACCTGGTTATTAAACTTCAAAGAGCCAGATGGACAGTTGGCGAGATGGCTGGAGGCACTGCAGGATTATAATTTCCAGATTGTGCATCGGGCAGGCCGCCTCCATGCCAACGCTGACGCGCTGTCTCGGCGTCCCTGTGCGACAGAGGAGTGTCGGCACTGCCAACGGGCTGAAGATCGGGACCAAACCGCCCCACGGGCTGCTGCTCTCCGAGCCGCTGCGAGCAGGAATAACACAGCGACATGCAGCCCCTCAGATGATCAGGCAGCTCTCCCCAGCGATGACGTCACAGAGGCCCTTGGCACGCAGCAGCTGCAGAGCGAGCAGGATAGAGACCCGGTCATTTCTCGGGTTCGGCAGTGGTTGGACGCAGGACAGCGGCCCGCCTGGGAGGTTGTGTCACCGCTGGACCCAGAGACTAAGGCCCTACACTCCCAGTGGGCCAACCTCCGCTGCCACAAGGGTGTGGTGTATCGACAGTGGCAGACTCCAGCTGGGCAGCGGCACGTCTGGCAGCTGCTGGTTCCTCATCGACTCCGGCCCAAAGTACTCCAGCTGGTTCATGGGGCGGTAGGAGCGGGCCACTTCGGGGTGACAAAGACGCTGCGGCGCCTTCGAGCCCGGTTCTACTGGCCCGGGTGTCATCAGGACGTGGAGCTCCACGTTCACCGCTGCGACACATGCACAGCTCAGAAAGGACCAACTCAGCGATCCCACGCTCCCCTGCAGCAGTACCGGGTGGGAGCACCGATGGAGCGAGTGGGAGTGGACATCCTGGGCCCTTTTCCGACCACGGACCGGGGGAACCGCTACGTGCTGGTCGCGATGGATTATTTCACTAAGTGGCCAGAGGCGTACGTGGTCCCGGACCAAAGCGCCACGACGACGGCATCAAAGCTGGTGGACGAGATGTTCTGTCGGTTCGGCGCACCGGAGGAGCTGCACAGCGATCAGGGTCGGAACTTCGAGGCGGAGGTCTTCGGGGAGGTCTGCAAGAGGCTGGGCATCCGGAAGACCCGGACCACCCCGCTGCATCCACAGAGCGACGGCCTGATCGAACGATTCAACCGGAACCTCACCACCCAGCTCGCTATCCTAGTGGACCAGCGACAGCGAGACTGGGACCTGCATCTGCCTTTTGTTTTGTGGGCGTACCGGACGGCAGCTCAGGAATCTACCCGGTGCACCCCTGCGGCGCTCATGTTTGGACGCGAGCTGCGCACACCAGTGGATTTGGTATTTGGTTGCCCCCCTGAGCCGGAGGTGGAGGGTAAACCCGGGTTGGATTATTTTTTTTGTTTGAAAGAACGTCTCCACACAGTGCACGAGCTGGCTCGAGAGGCCCTGGCAGCGGCAGGGGGTCGACAGAAGCGAGCGTATGACTCCCGCTGCCAGGGGAGGGACTTTGCACCGGGAGATCGAGTCTGGGTTTTCTGCCCTGAGAGGAAGAGAGGACGATCACCGAAGCTGGCGAGCCAGTGGTCGGGGCCATGCGTGGTCCTGGAGAGACTGTCAGATGTGGTGTACAGGGTGAGGCTTAGAAAAAGGGACCGGGTTGTGGTCCTTCATCGTGACCATCTCGCCCCGTATCGGCCATCTGCACCGCTGGTGGACGAACCGGAGCTTCCATCCCGGCCCGATACCCCGACCGAGACCCAGATGGACACTAGGGGGCCTGTACGTGTTGGCCGCCGGCACCGAAGACCGCCCCGACATCTGGATGAGTTTGTATTGGACTTTTAAATTGGACTTTAATTTTTCTGGGTACAGAAACCAGTCCGGGAGGGGGGCAGTGTAACATCGGGGCCATGTTAAGGGGGGCAGGGGTTTCCCAGCATGCTTTGACAATTGAAACGTTACTGTGTGTGTGTAGTAAATGTTATTATTGAGCTATTCTACTGCTGTGTAATTATAACTGCGTTATAATTACACAGCAGTATTTCATAGGCAAGATGTATCATGTGTGTGTAACCATGATATAAACGGAGGTCTGGGAGAATGACCTCCCCTCCTGCCTGTGCTCAGAGTGTGTGTAAAATAAAGCCCATTCATCATAACCATCTTGCTCCATTTTCTTTGTGTGAACCCTGCAAACGTCACAATATAATCAAAATGGGCTTGAAGTGAAGAATCTCAGCTTTAATTTGAGAGTATTCACATCCAAATTGGAGTTTTGGTTAAGGAACTGCAACCATTTTTTATACAAAATCTCATTTCAGGGGCTCAAAAGTAATTGGGCAATTGAATCAAAAGCTATGTCATGGGCTGCATGGGCTTTTCCTTCATTAATCCATCATCAATCAAGCAGGAAAAAGGTCTGGAGTTGATTCCAGGTGTGGCATTTGCATTTGGAAGCTGTTGCTGTGGAAGCAAAGTGGTAAAGTGGTTAGCACTGTTGTTTAACAGCGGTGAGCACGCACACGCACACACACACACACACACACACACACACACACACACACACAAACACACAGAGCACTCATCCTCTGACTGGCTGCGATTAGTTCCAGCTCCCCAGTGGCTCAGCTCCGCCATATTTAAGGGGTGAGCTGCCATTCCTTCCCTGCGGGATTGTCTCGACGCCACCGTCAAGTTGCCTCAGAGATCTCCTGCTCCTGGTGTTCTGCAAGCTCCTGTGTGTGTGCTCTACGCTCGCTCTAAGCTCGGGCAGCGGGGAGCAGATGGTGATCTGCTCCCCGCTGCCTGAGCTTTCCCTCAGACCCCATGTATGCCTGAACCCCCGAAGTTCTTATCTCCGTGCACATTTGGTATTTCTCTGCCTCCTTCTCCTAAGCATTCCCTGCTGCAGCTCCCCTCCCGGACTCAGGACTCCTACCGGCTGCACAGCCTGGACTCCCCCCTGGAACCCTTACAAACCAAGTAAGGCACAAACATTCATCTCACTACCACTGTCTCCTTTACCCTCAGGAACAAGCCCCAGGCCTGGGAAATTTCCCCCCATCCACCATAAGCACGCACCTACCCGCTGCAGCTCTTCAACTCAACGTCACAGCCGCAGTAGTTCTCTCATCAGTGGTTCATCTCCACCAGCCCCCTGCAAAAGCAATCAACTATTATCAAATCAAGTAAGCCTAAGTTTACTCAGCAGTGTTCCCCCGCATATCCTTCCCCAGTCATTTACCTGGTCTCCTCCCTTCTCTCCCCACAGGGCTACCAGTCTCAACCTACATTTACAAACTGTACAACAAAATATGTTCCTTGCATCTTACCTGTTGTTTCCTGCTATGCTTTTTGCCATTGGGTACCTGCATAGCAAAATCATGTCACCTACTTTTATGTATTATTTATTGAGACCCTTTTAGACATTGCACCTTGCATTCATGTCAGTCAATGGAAAATACAACCTCAATTCCTAAAATGGTTGGGATGCTATATAAATTAAAACAGGATGCAATGGTCTTTAAATTTCATAAACTACTATTTTATTCACAGTAGAACATAGAAAATATAAAATGCTTTAAGTGTTTTAGCCACTGGTTGCCATGAACCCTCCCATGCGCTTCTCCATTGCGGATGGCGAGGGGTGAAAAGATGAGACTTTACGTGCTGGAGTTACACCACACACACATTTATTAAGCACACAGACAAACAGTCCAAAGAAGATGCAGACATACAAAAAGACAAAACACTTACATTTGGCGTTCCTGGGCCGACATTGCCCAGCAAGCGAGTAAGAGGAGACGTGTAACCACGCTGGCGTCCCACAGCCAGTATCGCTGTGCGGACACAAGAGAACCACGGCAAGGTGGAGTGGCTACACATTGTGAAATGCTGACAGCACAAGGCGTTGATAAAGCTCGGAGGACAATTCTCAATGACCCAGCTGTGCGTGACTGGCAAAAGGCGCTTAAGTACACGCACTGCTGGTGATGATGAAATTGCCAGCACCTGGGCGAGGAGCGGGAAGATGGCATACAGGCGTGGGAACAGCTGATGGTAATTAGAGAGGGGGCATGGTCGGACCGGCAGACAGTCAGACAGCGCTCACGCCAGCCTGAGCCAAAGGGGCTGCCCCACCGCTGCCGGCCAGAAAGCAGTGGCTATGGGTAAGGAAGCAGCACAGAATACATAATATGCACATATACAGTGGCACCTAAACCCACAGAAAGATCAGGACCGAGCCGGGGGAAACCAAGCCAGCTCGGCTCCTGACATTGATAAGCGCAGGCACAGTTTGCTTCCACATCAGCAGCTGTCACAAATAAAAAATGAGTTGGCATGTGAATTATACAAATATCAGGAGGCACTTTGGGTGACTGACAGGCCAGCTGAACATTTGGTCAGAGCGATTAATCAAAAACCTGTCAAAATCCTGCCCTTCCAAGATCATTTTTAGTTTAGTTTTTTTTGGTTTTGTTTGTTTGTTTTAATATAGTTGTCATTTTGAGGTTCTCTTACAGAAAAGATATCGGCAAGGTGGGCTGAAAAACTCATTGTGGTCAAATTTGACCAAATGTGGTTTATTTTTCAACATAGTCTCCCCTTCGGTCCACACACTTCTTCCATCGGTGTTGCAGTGCTTGGATCCCTGTGGGTGAAAAATAAACCACATTTGGTAAAATTTGACCACTATGAACTTTTCAGCCCCTATTTGTACTAGGCTATTGAGACATATTCTGAGTAAAAAGTATATTTCAATAATCTTACTGATGCTTCCTTAAAGCAGCGCTATATAAAGTTCTTATTCTGGGTAGGAACACTAAAAGACTACAACCATGACAACTACCACCTCAGTTCCAATAGCCAATCACAGGGCACAACTTTAGCCACCAGCAACTAAGCACCCTATGCTTGGTTGTTGGGACTGACTTCATAGTCAGCACAGTTGTAGTCTTTTCAGAACAGAGCCATTGCAGGCAACGTCTGCCCGCTCAGCGTATGGCGGAAGTGACATTCACAAAGTCAAACGTTGATGTACGGTATCATCAAAATAATAAAACTATTTAGAAAAAAATATGTAGAAGGAAGAAAGTCAAGTTATCCCCTGACTTATAAATGTGTGACATTTATACATAAAAATACATCATATTCACTGGCAGATTGTTCTGCTTTGCCAGTTTATCAGCTGTGGCTGAAAGCATTTGAACAGCCAGTTGGATATGGTGGAGAGAAGAACGTGTCATCTGCGCCTGCCATTGATTTTGTGTCGCTGTTTTGGACTGAGGAATTCTGGAAGCTTCTGACTGACAAAACAAACAGGTACATATTTGTTGCATAAACTGTGTTTCATTTGCTTTATTCTAGTTTAGATAGTGTGCCACAAATGTGTCATGAAATTGTTTTTTTGGGGATTATTTTTAGTAATTTTGGCACTGAATGATGGCCATCTTGCGTGCGATGCTACAGCTGCGTTTTCTGTGTCCAGCCGTGCCCAAAATGGCACAGGAGCGTCGTCTGCAGATTGTTGTGCTTTGCCAAACCGTGGTCACAGAGCAAAAAGGTCCAGAGCAGCCCATGGGCAACGTTTGGGTTCGGGCAAGAGCGCACAGCCGGTGGGTATCGACATGCGCCACGTGTGCACGGTGGCAGGTCAACAACGGGCAGTGGCGATTGTTTTTTTTTTTAATGATTTTTAGTAGCGACATAGTGACATAGTGTGAAACAAAAATTGTTTTTTTTTCTTTAATGATTGTTAGTAATTTTGACAATGAATGGACAAAGGACTGTGTGGTGACTGTGTGAAATAAAAATTGGTTGTTTTTTTAAATAATTTTTAGTAATTTTGGCAACCTTGACAGATGAGGACAGAGACTTACTGACAAATTGACCACAATGACCAAATATAATAAAATTTGGATTGTTTGAATATGCAAATTAGGTCCAATTATGCATGGATGCAAGTTCACTTGGCAGACACTTGGGTTCCTCTGCAACATTTTTGTAAATGAGACTTTCCCTCTATTACCGTTCTGAAGCTGTTGTCATTTGAAAATTTGAGGTCAAACTCTGTGTTTTCCTGCCAAAAATTCTACACACTCAAAGAGTTAACCCCAAAATAAAATGTTACTTGAAAAGCAACTTCACTTTCATCTAATTCTTTATAAAAAAAAAAAAATCCTATGAACATTAGTCTTCTGAGGTAGGAAATCAATCAGCTGATTGAACCTGATACACTATTATGCAAATTAAGACAAAATTTCTGTTCTGAAAACAGCACTACCACAAAATAGTGCAAAAACATTTAGTGCCATAATTCACCTTTTTGTTAAACCAAAATATGCCGTAAACTGCGTTTACAGCATATTCCATATTAGAGCGCACCAAACAGTACTCACACATTACAGTCCTTCCAGGATTTTGCCATATTGCGATCATGTCAATTCACACAAAATCAGCCAATCAGCACAACTATTGCACGACCTTGCAACTTTGTCCAACCACTGCAACTTTCCTACCATTTTGGCCAATCCTCGTCAGCTTCCGCCAATTTCACCAATCAAATTTGCCTCTGAGTGGCGCTGAAACGCTCAGTCTAACCAACCAAATGCATCGCTGCACTGCATTCACTTCCGTGTTTACAATGAGTATTAACGGAACACCAGCAAAAAACTGTGTGATTTAAAAAAAAAAAAAACAAACACTCACCCGCAAGGTTTCCAACATTTCCTAAGTCTCCCCCAGCCTGCTGGTGGACGTCTCGCCACGTCTCCACCCTGACCGAGTGTACGACGTGCTGGGTTTGTTTTGAAAAATGTCCACCTGCCTTAAAAGCACCCCGTCGTGGGAGGAGAGACTCAATAAAACCATAAAAAAAATCCCGAGCAAATCTAACACGGCAGCCAGTGTTTGATCATCCATTATTATTATTTATTCCATCTAGCTACAATGCTCTGCACTCTCTCTCTCTCTCTCTCTCTCTCTCTCTCTCTCTCTCTCTCTCTCTCTCTCTCTCTCTCTCTCTCTCTCTCTCTCTCTCTCCACAAATGTAGTATATATATATATATATATATTTATATATTTATATGTACATATGTATACTCGCTGCTCTTGTTTTTTCTCTTGCCTTCTGATTGTTGCTGTGAGTGTTGCTATCCCTGTGCTGTTGCAATCCTGGAATTTCCCCATTGTGGGATTAATAAAGGCTTATCTTATCTATCTTATCTTATCATTTCATATGCTTTTAGAGGTAAAATTATTACATCTAGTCAATGAGCTTTAAACCTGTGAATCTCTGGTCTGGACATGGACAGTCCCCCCCTCCCCTAAAAGAAACATGTGTATCTGATGAGACGAGTGTGTGTGTGTGTGTGTGTGTGTGTGTGTGTGTGAGAGAAGACAGCACTAGACAGACAGGTAAGAGTTAGGCACGGAAAGAGAATATTGTCTGTATTTTTTTTTTTTTTAGAAAAACACAGACTCAAATAAACAATACAGACTAACAGAATACATTGTTTATTTTTTTCTTCTTCACTCTGTAGCGAGTGGTTAGGGACCGTAGGGAGTTTTTAAATGAAAGTGCTGCCAATAATTTCCAAATCTCTACTCTTTAACATGCATTCAGTGCAGCTTAGCTGCTGTAATGGATATTGTGTTAAAGTCTGTATTGGCTGTTGCACAAAAGAGTTTTTCTGTGTAGTAGAAGTTTCTGCTTAATTTACAAATCACTGTAATAGGAAATGTTTGACAATCCTGTGCTTTTCTTGTATTATTATATAGAATATCACTGTCGCAAACTGGAAAAAAAATCTGCTTCAAAATTTGTAATTCTTCCCACACTTAGTGCAAAAAAGCCTCTCAAAATGTAACAACTTTTAAGATAAGATAAGATAAGATAAGATAAGCCTTTATTAGTCCCACAACGGGGAAATTCCAGGATTGCAACAGCACAGGGATAGCAACACTCAGAGCAACAATCAGAAGGCAAGAAAAAAAAAAAAACAAGCAAGCAAGAGCAGCTAATAAACATATGTACGTATTACTATAAAATATATATATATACACACACACACAGACACACAGTGCAGAGCATTGTAGCTGGATGGAATAAATATATGAATATATGAACACACAGTGCAGAGCATTGTAGCTAGATGGAATAAATATGTAAATATATAAACACCCACAGTACGGAGCATTGCAGCTAGGTGGAATAAATATGCAAGTATATAAACACACACAGTGCGGAGCAATGTAGCTAGATGGAATAATATGTAGATATATAAATATATAAACACCCACAGTACGGAGCATTGTAGCTAGATGGAATAAATATGCAAATATATAAACACACACAGTGCAGAGCATTGTTGCTAGATGGAATGAAACAGCATAACCGTCTACTTAGTTATCCTACATGGTATGATTATGTGCCCATACATATTCTCACCCTCCATAGCGACCGGTATGTTCCTAGTTGTATGCCGGAGAGGACCATTGTGTAAGTCTATTGCATCTTTTGCATTCAAAAAACTATTAGTTTGTTACGTCTTTTTGCTATCTCTGCGAGCAGCCCTGCTTAGGTTGTACAGTCTGACAGCCGTTGGTAGGAAGGACCTACGAAACCTCTCGGTTGTGCACCTGGGATGATGTAGTCTGCTGCTAAATGAGCTCCTCAGTGCATCCAGTATGTCCTGCATAGGGTGGAACTCGGACTCCAGCAGAGATGACAGTTTAGCCACCGTCCTTCTCTCTCCTATCTCCTCCATCGGATCAAGGCGCTGCCCCAGGACAGAGCTAGCTTTCTTAATCAGTTTGTTCAGTCTCTTCCTATCGGCTGCAGTAATGCCACTGCCCCAGCAGACCACTCCAAAAGTGATGGCTGATGCCACCACCGTGTCATAGAATGACTTCAGCAGCGCCCCTTGTACACCAAAAGACCTGAGTCTCCTCAGCAGGAACAGCCTGCGCTGTCCCTTCTTGTAGAGTGCATCAGTATTGTGTGACCAGTCTAGTTTATTGTTCAGATGAATACCCAGGTACTTATAGGATGTCACCATCTCGATGTCTGTTCCCTGTATATTTACTGGTACTGTGAGGGGCTGCCCATGCCTGCGGCAGTCCACCACCAGCTCCTTAGTTTTCCTCGCGTTGATCTGGAGGCAGTTCCGATGGCACCAGTCCACGAAGTCCTGGATAAGCCCTCTGTACTCAGCTTCATCTCCATTGGAGATGAGGCCAACGATCGCAGAGTCATCAGAGAACTTCTGTAGATGGCAGTGTGTTGTGTTGTGTGAGAAGTCCGCAGTATAAAGAGTGAACAGGAAGGGAGCCAGCACCGTTCCCTGGGGGGCCCCCGTGCTACTGATGATCGTGTCGGACACACAGTCCCGGGTTCTCACAAACTGAGGCCGGTTCGTGAGGTAGTCCAGGATCCATGATGACAGGTGCTGGTCCACCCCTGCGCGCAGCAGCTTGTCCTTCAGGATCATCGGTTGGATGGTGTTGAAAGCACTGGAGAAGTCAAAGAACATGATCCTCACCATATTCCCGGGCTTCTCCAGGTGGGACAGAGAACGGTGAAGGAGGAAGATCACCGCATCCTCCACCCCAATGCCATGCTGGTAGGCGAACTGGAGTGGATCCATCGCTGGTTCCACCAGGGGGCGGAGGTGAGCAAGGAGCAGTCTCTCCAGGGTCTTCATCAAGTGGGACGTCAAGGCCACCGGTCTGTAGCTGTTCAGGTCTTTGGGGTGGGAAGTTTTTGGTACAGGTACCACACAAGATGTTTTCCACAGCTGTGGTACCCTCCCCAGTTTCAGGCTCATGTTGAAGATATACGTCACAATCCCACACAGCTGGTCTGCACAGGACTTGAGGAGCTTTGCGCTGATGCCGTCCGGTCCCGGCGCCTTCCTCGCCTTGATCTTCCTCAGCTCCGTCCTCACCTGGGTCCTGGTCAGGGTCAGGATGGGGGGCTGTGTGTTGGGAGTGGGGGGGTGTTGGTGGAGTGGGGAGTGGGCAGCAGGACTTGATTTCTTTAGAGGCAGCAGTGGTTGTTGTGCAGTCAGGGGGGAGGGCGGTTGGTCAAATCTATTGAAAAACAGATTCAGGTTGTTCGCCCACTCCCTGCCCCCTGTGGCCTGGGGGGAGGTATTCTGGAGCCCCGAGATGGTTTTGAGGTTTCTCCAGACCCCGCTGATGTCGCTCTGTTGCAGCTTGTCCTCCATCTTCTTCCTGAAGCTGTCCTTGCCTTCTCTGATCTTTCTCCTCAGCTCCCTCTGTACGGACTTCAGCATCTCCCTGTTCCCTGACCTAAAGATCCTCTTCTTCTCTCTCAGAAGTGTTTTTATCTCAGGGTTGATCCAGGGTTTGTTGTTTGAGTGACGCCGTATGGTCTTGGTGGGAACGGATTTGTCCACACAGAAGCTGAGGTAGCCCGTGAAGGTGTGAATGAGGCCATCGATGTCCTCACCATGTGGATCGCAGAGCTGCTTCCAGGCGGTGGCTTCAAAACAGCCCTTTAGGGTGTCCATTGTCTCCTCAGACCATAACTCCACAGTGTGCATGGCCGGAGGTTGTCTGTGCACTAGGGGTTTGTACACCGGCCGGAGATGAACCAAGTTGTGATCCGATCTCCCGAGTGGGGGTAGTTGTGATGAGGTGTACGCCTCCTTAGTGTTTGCGTAGAATAAATCCAGTGTTTTATTGTCTCTAGTGTGGCATGTGACATACTGGGTGAACGTGGGTAGAATGGGAGACAGTGAAACATGGTTGAAATCGCCTGAGATGAGGAGAAGAGCATCTGGGTGTTCTGTCTGCAGCCTGCTGGTTACTGAATGGATGACGTCACGTGCTGTCCAGCGTTCGCCGTCGGATTTGCATAAACAACAATGCAGATCACGTGTGAGTGTTCTCTCGGGAGATATGTAGGCCTCATGCTAACAGCTAGCAACTCAATGTCTTTGCTGCAGTGTCGTTGTTTAACAGTGATATGTCCCGGTCTGCACCAGTTGTTGTTAACATACATGATCACTCCACCGCCCCTAGCCTTGCCACTGTCTGGTGTTCGGTCAGCTCGTATCATGTGAAAACCCTCCAGCTCAATGTTAGCATCTGCTGCTAGTTCAGTTAGCCACGTCTCAGTAAACAAAAGGAGAGAGCACTCCCGGTATGTGCTATCATAACGGGAGATAGCCGCTAGCTCATCTAACTTTCCCAGTATCGACCGTACATTTCCCATGACAACAGATGGAAGGGAGGGTCTGTACCTTATATTTTTTGTCCTCCGCCTTACTCCAGCCCGGCAGCCGCGGCGTTTTCGCCTCAGTTCACTCGGTATGTCGCACCTTTTTAAAAAGCTCCAGCGAATTCAGGCTTTTTGGGCCACAACAATCATAAAAGCATCCCGTGAAATCCTGGAGGGACTGATTACATTTATCAGACATATGCATTTCAGTCATTTGGCCTGTGAATTAACAGGCTAACGTTAGCACAGAAATTAGTATTAATGGTCTTTGACAATTCTAAACTTATGGCCCTTTTCCACTAGCACCAACTCAGCCCAACTCGCCTCGATTTTACTCGATTTGTAGGGTTTTCCATTAGTACCTAGTACCTGGTACTAGGTGCTTTTTCGTATCTACTCTTCTGGGGTTCCAAGTGAGCTGAGTCAAGTTGAAAATATGATATCAACAGAATGTAGGCCATTGATTAGCTAGGGTGTAACATCACTGGGTAAAAGCAACGTCTTCACAAGAATCAAAAACCGCCATTTGTAAATTCGGCAATAAGTGTGAGTTTTTATTATTTCTGTGATAATCACCAAGATAAATGGCTACACACAAATCAATACCGTGGTCTGACGATGAGGTGTGGACTCTTCTGTGATTGGTGGCTGACAAGAGAATCCAGAGGGAGCTACGGGGTTGAAAAGTTCATAGTGGTCAAATTTGACCAAATGTAGTTTATTTTTCACTTCGGTCAACACGTCTTCCATCAGTGCTGAAGCGCTTGGATTCCTGTGGTTGATAAATAAATCACATTTGGTCAAATTTGACCACTGTGAACTTTTCAGCCAATAAACTTTTCAGCCCCGTCAATGGAGTGATCCGAAATGAAAAAGTACACTAGGCGGTCTCCGAGCTGATGGCTGCTCAGGGGGAAGATGGTGAGCGTTTTGTGATTTTAAAAATTTTTTATGTTATTTATCCCATTGGTGTCATGGACCCTCCCGTGCGCTTTTCCACAGCGCACGGCGAGGGGTCAGATAATGAGGATTTAAGTGCAGGGTTCCACCAACACACATTTATTAACATGAAGACTTACAAAAAGGTATGACAAAACACTTACAGTGGGGGTTTGGGGGGCCGGCATCACCCCACAAACGCATAAGATGAGGCGTGTATCCACGCTGGCGTCCCACAGCTGGAATTGTTATAAGGACGCAGGTGAACCACGGGCTGTGCGGAGTGGATACACGCCGTAGTGGAACTGACAGTTCACTGATGCATGCACAAGGAGGTAGACGATCAGTTAGACAAAGACCCAGCAGTGAGTGACTGGCAAAAGGCACTTAAGTACACGCACTGCTGGTTATGGTTGAATAAGGAGTACCTGGGCGAGGACCGGGAAAGATGATTAATGGGGCTGGGAACAGTTGATGGTAATAAGAGAGAGAGGGGGCGGACTGTCAGCAGTGTTCACAAAAAGTAGGTTACAGCGGCTGTCTAACAGCTGCTGGTCAGACAGTGACTATGGATATGGAAACACACTGAAATACATAATAAACATACATACACAGCGGCACCTAAACCCACCGGGGGGTCAGGACCAAGCCGGGGAAACCAAGCCGGCTCAGCTCCTGACGGAACACCCCCCCCTTAAGGGGTGGATTGCAGCTGCGGAGACTCACGGCTGGAGCTCTGCTGCACCCTCAGCAACTCCCAGCTGGAGCTCTGCAGTACCAGCGGCGACTCAAGCTGAGCCAACGCTGCACCCTCGGTGGACCCTGACCGGGCCAACGCTGCCTCCTCGGTGGACTCCACGCTGGAGCGTGGCGTCCATGACAGGACCGAGCAAGAGCGCAGCACCCACGTCAGGCTGATCTTGGAGCGCAGCCCCCACAAGGGTCCAGAGCTGGTGTGCCGCACCCATGGAGACTCAGCCTGCAGAAGGACCCATACAACAGCCTCAGGCAGCAGGGGAGCTGGACCCACGACATCGTCGGGTGGCAAGACGGGTTCTATGAAGACCCTCGGTGACCCTGGTTCCCCTCCGGCGACCCTAGAAGAACCCTCAGGAGCAGGAGAAGAATCAAAGTGGTTAGGGTCGCCAGCAGCGGCGGAGCCCGGTGAAGGGAGTTCAGATGTAGCTGCGTGCTGTGCCTGACTCTCCTCACCTAGAACCAGACAAGCTCTCTCTAAAACTGACATTAGAAACACTAGAGAGAACACTTGCCTGAGGTCAAGCTCCACTGCCGTCCAGGATTCCGTTGATCCTGGCGATGTGGTCCCGGGCCCAGCCTCCAGGAGGTCCAGCTCAGGCTCCCACTCCACTGCCATCTCCTCCGCAGCTGGCGAGATGGTCATTGCAGTCTCTTTCAATTCCTGCAGCAGCTCCAACGCTGGAGGTTCCACCAGCGTGGTTGCAGGAAAACACCTCTGTGCGGGCCCCTGGGCAGGATCATCCAGAGCCTCAAACTCCTCCACCGTCTGGCGGCTCGGTTCTAAGACCGACAGGTACTCAGGAATAATGAGAGGAGACACGGAGAGGATAGGGAAAAGGTCAGCATTGGCAGCTGGAGGAAAGGACTCAGCGGACTGCTGGAACTGAGCCTCTCCCTCCGGAGACAAACAAGGTTCAAAATAATTAAGTTCAATTAAATGAAAGGACCCTGACCTGTCATCATGTGATGTTCGCAGCTGCAGCTGTCTGGCAGTCACTCCTTTCTATGTCCAAGACCATACCGGTCCTTTACAACGGTGACGGAGAAGCCGGATCCGACGCCAATGATTCTTCCAGCATGACCGCAGGAGACCAGCTCCTTGCTGGCTCTGGAGCGGAATCCTCTGGGGCCCCCAGCTCCTCCATCGTCTGGTGAGTCTGCTTACACTCAAGGATTCAAGGATAGATGGGGGAGACACGGAAAGGACAAGAGAAGGGTTTACCTCTGCAGCTGGAGGAGAAAGCCCAGTGGACTGTTGGAAGTGGGCCTCTCTTCCGGAAGACAGACAATGTTTATCATCTTTTCATTGAATTAAATGAGAAAACACTTGCCTGTTCTCCCGTTGCTCGATGTTGACAGCTGCAGGCAGTCGGCCGTCACCCCCCCCCCCCCCCCCGTGTCACTGGCTGTTTTGGCCCCTTCATAGGATAGCTGAGGAGCCGGCTCAGATGATGTGGAGGTGGGCGTAGCAGGTGGCGGATTGGCAGAACTCTTATGGTGAGCCCTCTGGGAATGGCGGCAACGGGAGGAGACGGGTGGCGGGGGTTCCAACTCCCCTGGTGACAGCTTCTCCTTCGTCTGGATTCCATCTCTCAGCACAGATGATGGGATGGTCAAAACAGGAGAGACAGATGAAAAATCAAGGTCATCAGCTGTCACCTCCTGTCAGAAAATTGTTTATCATGCATGTTCAATCATTTGTCATTTTATAATTACTAACATCATTATCATTATCATTGCATAACCATCTTGTATGATTAAAATGTATACTGCATGCATCTTCTATGAGTTTATAGCATACTGTATTGTTTCTGGGTAATAAGTGGACCTACTGAGTGTCCTTCATTAAGATTTGCTTAGAAGTCAAAGTGTCTCACCAGACCAGACTATGTGCATGATAAGGGGTCTGGGAGTGAGGGAGAATTAATCTCGTTTTCCTATGAAATGCTGTGACTATGATTAACTTGGAGTCTGGGGCACACCTGCAAGGCCATGTTGTTTTCAGTCCAGGCCAATGTTTTGTATACTCATATTATGACTGTGAATTGTATCCAGTAGATGTTTGTGTGACTGACTATGTATAAATACTTCCTGATTGTTTTTTATTGCCAGTGCTGCATTTTCTGTTAAAAGTATGGCACTCCTTGCAAGTAAAGAGCTCATATGAGGAATATACTTGTGTCATGAATCTTATTTGAGGTAACGAACCAACATACGATCACTCTAAAGTTTCAAGATTCTGACATACTTGGTGCCGGTGACCCGAATGGGCAATATCTGGACGACGGATAGAGGCGACGCGCTCTCCAGGTTGGAAATCCATGCGCATGGTCTGACTGCATACAGTCAGTATTGGACTCCCCATTGAGGAAATCTGGATTGTGCGGGACTCTAGACGTCGTCTAGTGAAGCCCATCCTCCTCAATTAAAAGAAAGAAAAGTAAGTGACGTCTTTTTTATTATTTACTATATGTGCGTTTAGAAGATTCTCTAAATTCGAGCCTTGAGTGAGTAATGTTAAACATGTTACAAGAATCTCCAAATCCAACTACGAGTGACTAACGCGAAAAGTAAATAAAGGTAAATAAAGTGCGCGGAAGTAGTTGCAACGAGGTGAAAAGTGGGTTGAAATCCCCGGTCAGGGACAAAAATAAGTTTTGGGTTGAAATTCCCGGGTTTTGGAACCAAAAATAAATATCAGGTCGCGGTTATGATGTAATGGTAGTGTGACGGCGCTTCACACTTTTCCTGGTAAAATATCTTAATTCCTGTGGAATTACCAAGGGGTTTAAAAAATAATAAAAACAGCAGAAAAAAGGGAAAAATGGGTAACTGTGTGGGGAAAAAAGAGAATAAGCAAAAAAAACTAAACAGCAGAAAAGGGAGCAGACAGCGCGTCGAACAGTTAAAAAATTACAATGACCGGTTAAAAGATAGAGAACAGATAAAGGATCCTGAAAATATCTGAGCAAATGGGAAAAGGACTATTCCTTCAAACCCACATTAGATGTGGATGAGTGCGCAGTCTTAGTGTCGTCGGCAAAATTAGTGACCAAAGGAAATAAGAGAAAGCCAAATTTGGAACTTAAATGTGCAGATCTTTGGCAGCAGCTGCAGATGCCCGAATAAAAGCCAGCCAAGGGCGCAAAAATAGCAAGAAAGGAGGGGATCAGAAAAAACCATGTGAGAATCAAAACAGTGAAAATTCTCTGTCACAGCTGGACAGAAGAAAACTGAGCGGCCCCCCCCCCCCCTATCCTGTAACAGATCCTAAGGAGGGTCCATACAGCAAATTATTAAAAGAAGCCCAAGAGGTTGGGAGAAGGAGGAAGTAAATAAAATCATAATAATAACTTTATGTTGTAAGATATTGATACTAGACTATAAGATCTAAAGACGGTCGGGTTAAGTGGCGACGGAACCGGATAACGCTAAAACGGACAATGAGAAACAGTTATTTTATTTTTGTGTGTGTGTGAGCCTTAGAGGCAGCTGCAGCTTGGATTGTTTTTGTTTCTGTAAATGGCTCCAGTGTGAGGAAAAGGGATGAGAGTTCTGAGTTGGCACTCCTTGCAAGTAAAGAGCTCATATGAGGAATATACTTATGTCATGAATCTTATTTGAGGTAACGAACCAACATACGATCACTCTAAAGTTTCAAGATTCTGACACCTCCTGAGGAGTCAGGCAAGCAGTTTCAAATTACATTAAAAGTGACTGGATAAGTACTTGCCTGAATTCCTGGGAGGTGATGACGTCGGCTGTGGATCTCTCTGGATCGGGAAGGTGTGGCGATTCCATGGTTGGAAACCGCTCCTCCTCGGGCTGAAGCTCTGGTTCCCTCAGGGAATTATCCTCTAACCTTCCGGCCAACTCCAGGAGAAGCCACGCTTTCGCTTCCAGGAAGAGATCCGTCTCCGCCAGAAGAACCAGTCTAGATTCCTCTAGCTCCTCCGAAGATGGTGTGACCCACAGCTCGGAGCGAGGAGGCGGGGCTGTCGTCGGAGGGGTCGGAGGGGTCGGAGGCTTCTTTCGGCGAGGCTTCTTTCTCCTCGCAGGCGGTTCAGGCACCAGATAGTCCGGAATTCTCAGCACATCATTGGGCTGCGAGTCATAAGTGCGGAGAAGCCCCGGAGTGTCCAGAAAAGAAGGCGGTGAAACCGATTGGGGCTTGAATAACAAGAGCTCCTCATCCGACCCCTTGGATCGGATGAGGTGGACTCCTGTGGACAGTGGACTCCGGCTCTTCTGGGAGCCGGTGTCCACCAGAAACAGTATCCCCGAACGTGTGTCCGTGACATAAAGCAGCTTGTTCCTGTCGCCAGTGGTTGCAGCTGCAATCAATCAATCAAACTTCATTTGTATAGCACTTTTAAAACATTAGATACTGCGCAAAGTGCTTTACATAGATAAAAACAATAGACACATTTAATTACATATTTTACATGATACAGCTCCACCCCTTCCAACCCTCCCATAAACATACCCACAAACACAACACACCAGGCACATACATCATCCCCTACTTCTCTTACACACATATGAAATAAAGGAGACATTACTCAGCACCGAGGTACCACGTGAAGGAGCAACCATCCTGAGGAAAACACTGGAGTTAAAACACATAAATACAAAATAAAACTAAGAACACAAAGAGCAAAGGGAACTAAAGACCCATACTTAGAAACTGAGCTGAGAGCACATCAAAATAAGAAAATCTAAAAGCAAATGGAGCTAAGAAGAATGAAAAAGCAATGGAACATAAATGACTACTTCAATAATAGTTAAACAGTTTGTTAAAAGCCAAAATTTAAAAAGGTACAAAAAGAACTAAGAACACATAAAAACAGGAACTAAAAAACCCATACCAAAAAAAAAAAACTAAACTAAACACATCTGATAGGATATTTTCATGTTTCATTGATTATTCTATATGATTTTAATGCTGTATTATTCTATTTTATATTATAATTGTATCTGGTGCATATAATGAGCCAATGTCTGATTCTCTGTGTTTTTCCATTGTCTCAGAGCTTGAAAAGACTGTTTCTCAGTGTGAACTATTTTATTGACAAAAAATATTTACCACTCTTGACCACTAGGGGGTATGTCACAGTTTGGCAACATACACACTCAGAGGGTTAACATCACACCGGCACCACACTCAGACCCTTCTTCTTCCAGCGGCTCCGGCATTCTCTTCTCTTCCCGGGGGGCGAATAGTCCTTACTGTCCTAACTGAGACCCCTCCGGTGACACTTCCCCCTTCAGTCCATTGTTCCCCAGCTGCCTTCTCTGGGTGGAGAATCCCCCACCAGTACCACCACAACATTACAGGGGTTTTTTTTAGTTGCTTAAGCACAATTTTGAAAAACAGGGCCCTGTTTTTCAAAACACTCCACACAATTAACACAATACCACACCCAAGCAGCACATCACCTCCAATCATTTACAAAATGGAACATCATCATCATCATCATCATCATTATAGCAGTCTGTCGGGGGCGACAATAACTGTTTCATTTGGGTCTGATCAGAATCCTCTACGCAGCTCTGTCCTTCGCCCTTCGCTGCCAGGAACTCCTGACCTTGTTAACCTGGGCGACATCCGAGCCGGTATGAGTTGCTTTCTGACTGACCATTTCATAAAACTGCTTGCAAAGTATTTGAGTACCGCTAGCTTTTGCTGGACTAGCGGCACATTCTTGGCAGATAGAGGTATTATCAGTGGCAAGGACAGGCCAAGACAAACTGACTCCAGCATCTGATACAGGGACAAAACTGTGCTGAAGGTTTGTTGACCAAATTAGATTTAATTCTTCAGAATATTCCTGGCATAAGTTCTATAAACATAATATCTTCGAACTCCTTAGTCAAAACTACACAATTTCTTACAAAACCCTGTTTTCTTGTCATAACATCAAGATATCCATCATATGATCTGACTCTTTTTGAATCAGTTTAAACACCTCTGTGCTCAGCCAAAAACACTTTTAGCTTTTACACAGGGAAGGTGTAAAAATAAATTCGCCAACACTACATGACACCAATTGTGCAGACAAATGAAAATATTTATTTCTTTTCATGTATTCAAGTCAGTCAATTCTGAACATTTCAACTAAATATTCATAACAAAACATTTTCAAGTTTTTATGCAGTATTATTGAAAGTACCATTATACTGTATGCTTACGATAGTAACAAAGTATCCACTTCAGTACTGGAAAAAAACAAACAAAAAAAACCCCATCATCTCTCCAGCTAGCTGGATCTGGCCACAGGGGCTCATCAACATCACAGGTTATGTTTTCATGTGTAAGTCATGAGAAGAATCTTCTAGAGTGACGACTCCATCTTGTATTGATGCTGCATCAATTTGGTCACAGGCTTGCTCCATGGCATGAATGAGGGGCATCTGGACATACGGTCAGAGATCATAAACCTTGCACCGCCATGCTGAGAAGAACTCCTCTATGGGGTTATGAAGGGGGGACCATGGTGGAAGGTACTGGACTGTAAATTCTGGATGTTGATGAAACCAGTTTTGGATCAGGGCAGAATGATGAAGAGTCTTATTAAGATGGCGGCAGCGCACACGGACGCAGCGGCCCCTCTTGGCATCAGTGAGTGTGAGAGTTTTGAGTGTTTTGATCTTCCCAGATGTACATTCTGTAAAACTTACAACCGTGAGACCTTATTATACATCAAGGTACTGCACGCTGCAAGAATCGCGGCGATCAGTTGTCACTTGGACATTCTACGCCAGCATGGAATTCTGGCGGTGTCCCCACTGGAAGCTACCCGAGAGAGGAGGAGGCGTAAGCGGAGCAAACGCAAGCAAAAGCGTGGAAAAAGGGCCGGGATCCATGCTAGGCTAAAGGCTAACCCCTCCAGACCAGCGGTACTGTCGCTCATTCTCTCGAACGTTCGCTCCCTCGAAAACAAGCTGGACGAGCTGCGTCTGCTGAGAGAAAAGGCAGCACGGTGGCCGCAGGTGGGTTAGCACTGCGGCGGCACAGTTTACCCCTTGGCCGGGGGATTGTGGGGATCGTGGGATCATGGGTTTCGATCCCAGCCCCCGACCAACAGTGATCTGTGTGGAGTTTGCATGTTCTCCCCGTGTTTGCGTGGGTTTACTCCAGGATTTCTCCGGTTTCCTCCCACATGCCAAAGACATGCATGTTAGGTTAATTGGCTGTTCTAAATTGTCCCTAGATATCCGTTTCCTATAGGCCCTTAGAATAGAGGGTTAGTATTAATGAAAGCGCTTTGAGTGGTCTTTGTGACTAGAAAAGCGCTATATAAGTGCAGGTTAGTTAGTTAGTTAGTAGTTAGAAACCCGGAGAGAGTGGAGAGACTGCTGTGTGCTTGCATTCACCGAGACATGGCTCCATGGAAACATTCCTGACGAGGCCATTCAACTGGAAGATATGGCGATGTTCCGTGCCGACAGGGAAACGGCGAGCTCCGGTAAGAGCTGGTGGGGTGGGCTATGCATCTATGTTAACAAGAACTGGTGCGTCAATGCCACGTTAGTGTCTAAACACTGCTCTCCGTTGGTGGAGTTCCTTATTGTAAATTGTCGGCCATATTATTTGCCGAGGGAATTCAGCAACGTGTTTGTAGCTGGTGTTTACATAGCGCCGAGCGCTAATGCTAAAGCTAATGCTAAGAAGGCACTCGGGGAACTGCACAATGCGATTAGTGAAATCCAAACTTCACACCCGGACAGTTTTGTGGTGGTTGCAGGGGATTTTAACCACACCAGCCTAAAGACTGTGCTCCCCAAGTTTAAACAATGTGTAGACTTTAAGACCAGAGGAGAGAATATGTTGGACTTAGTGTACACAAACACAGATGCATATAAGGCAATACCCCGCCCCCATCTCAGCCTTTCTGATCACATATCCGTGATGCTGCTGCCTGCCTACAAACCTTTATTGAAGCGCAGCAGTGAAACAAATTAGAATTTGGTCAGAGAGTGCAACCTCTGCACTGAAAGACTGTTTTCTGCACACAGACTGGGAGGTCTTCAAAATAGCAGCCTCCCAGAAAGAAAAGACAGATGTGGAGGAGTATGCTGATACGGTCACCAGCTACATCGCGAAGTGCACAGAGGATGTCACTACAGTGAAGACCATCACTATGCAGGGTAACCATAAGCCCTGGATGACTGCAGAGGTGCGCTCGCTGCTTACAGCCAGAGATGCAGCCTTCAGAGTGAAGGACAGGATCTCCCTCCGCTCAGCCAGGTCTGCGCTCTCAAAGGGAATTAAAGCGGCAAAGCACGCCTATGCGGAGAAAATCCAGGGACACCTATGTGACACTAGGAACACCAAGCAGATGTGGCAAGGTTCGGACACTAACGGGCTATAAGTCTAGGCAGGGGGTCGATGATGACGACGCTTCGCTTCCAGACAGGCTTAACAACTTCTTTGCACGTTCTGAAGCATCAAACTCGACAATCAGAGGGAGGGCTGGCCCACCCCCACCATCGGTCGGACCAGCTTTTACCATCAACACAGCAGACACACGGAGGACCCTAACCAGAGTCAACCCATGCAAAGCTGCAGGTCCGGACAACATTCCGGGACGTGTGCTCCGAGACTGCGCGAGCGAGTTGGCGGATGTTCTGACTGACATTTATAACATCTCCCTGAGTCAGGCCATCGTTCCCAGATGCTTCAAGACCTCTATCATTGTACCGGTGGCAAAGAAACCAGTTGTGTCCTGTTTGAATGACTATTGTCCTGTTGCACTGACACCAATTGTGATGAAGTGTTTTGAACGGCTTGTCAAACCCACATTACAGCCTGCCTCCCTGCATCACACACGACCCACTCCAGTTTGCATATCGTTCAAACCGCTCCACGGAGGATGCTATAGTCACCACCCTACACTCTGTCATCACCCACCTGGACCAGAAAGACACCTATGCCAGACTCCTGTACATTGATTTCAGTTCAGCATTCAACACCATTATTCCCCAGAGACTGATGGAGAAATTACTCCTTTTCGGTCTGAACACCGCCACATGTCTCTGGATCCTGGATTTCCTGACTGAGAGACCTCAGTCTGTCCGGGTTGGAAACAACATCTCCAACTCTGTCACGCTGAGCACCCGATCCCCTCAAGGCTGTGTACTCAGTCCACTGTTGTTTACACTTCTAACACATGACTGTGTATCCAGACACGAGGGGAACCAGATTATTAAGTTTGCAGACAACACCACGGTGGTGGGACTTATTCAGAGGGATGAGGAATCAATGTACAGGGAAGAAGTGAGAGACCTGGAGGGCTGGTGCAGGGAGAACAATCTGGTGCTCAACGTGGACAAAACGAAGGAGATGATTATCAACTTCCGGCGGTCTCAGCCTGAGCACGTCCCCCTCAGCATCGGCGGCCGTTTAGTGGAGAGAGTGGAGAACATCAAGTTCCTCGGAGTGCAGATCTCGCAGGACCTGACCTGGAGCAAGAATTCCTTGGGGATCAGGAAGCGGGCTCAGCAGAGACTGCACTTCTTGAGGAAACTCAAACAGGCCTCTCTCCCCATCTGCATCCTCAGGACCTTCTACAGAGGTGTGGTGGAGAGTGTTCTGACGTACTGCATTGCTACATGGTACTCCAGCTGCAGTATGTCAGACAAAAAAGGGTCTGAGAGGGTAATTGGAGTCTCCCTCCCCTCTGTCCAAGAACTTTTTCAGAGCCGTTGTAGGAGCAGGGCACTGAACATTGTCAAGGACCGTTCTCACCCTCTGCATAAACACTTTGAACTTCTTCCATCTGGTAAACGATTCTGGAGCATCAGAGGCAGAACCACCAGACTGATCAACAGCTTCCTTCCACAAGCTGTCAGGATGCTAAACAGCTGACCCGGAATCTCTCATACACACTACTGCACCTACGCACATTTTGTATATTATTTGTATATTATAGTTAGTTAGTTTTTTTTCCAAGTATGTCTCAGGGATGTGTGAATGGATGGGGGGGGTGGGGGTGGGGGGGGTGAAGCTATGTGTGAGTGTGTCTTAAATCATGCTGCTTCTATTTATATGGATGCCGAGAGAAACGCAATTTCATCTTGCCTGCACTACAGTTGTATGTACAGCAATATGACAATAAAGTTTGATTTGATTTGATTTGATTTGATTTGATTGATTTGAGAGACATTGTCCCTGAAGACATTATCTCACATCTGGTCCCTTTGGTTTGCTGCTGTGATAATACTCTGTAAAAATGTAAGAATGAGGTCAGTGTTGTAAGGACCCATGTCTGCACTCTCTCTCTTCTTCTGACATCATCCATTTTTGTTGAAGACATGTGACCTCTGCCCCTTTTATAGTGCTTGTAACAAACCTGATCAGTGTGTCTATAGTAACACTGGTCAACACCAAATTTATTTAAGTTTTTTTAGCTGATTTAAGACAATTTTGATGTGCTGAATCCAAAAATCACATTGGTTTTGCTCAATCAGGTCAACTTTTTGAACTATGGCCACGTTTTTTACGTTTTTGTTTACATGTATGGGTATTTTCGCTTTATATGATGCAAAATTCTTTATTTCTTGAAATTCTTTGAATTTTGAACAATGATGACATAACATTCAATTTACATGTACTTATCTTTATCAATGTCTACTATTCAATTTACAGTACAACTGTACAACTGCTTACAACTTAGTATAAAAACCTGACCTGATCGAGAGAAACGGATGTCATTTTCAGACTCAGCTGTGCAAAGTTTCCTTAAATCAGTTGAAAAAACACAGACAACTTACAAAAAAATTATTTTTGTTATGTTGTGTTATGCACCAGTGTTTGTGCACACCAGGTGGCTGTGTTTAACACATGGTTTCATGGCTGTGTTTATTTGAAAGCCTTTGCTTTGAAATCACAAGGAAGTGACATCATGATGTATTTCTGTGTCAAATGTATACAAGTGTGTGTAGTGTTTTGCAAAAAGTGTGAAGCTGACAATGTGTTTATAATTGTGCAGATCTGGGCTGGTATTTTGCTCCTTGAGTGTCTGGTTTTGCCAATTCTGGGACAGTTTTAATTTTAGTGTGTAAGGAATCACAAAAACTGTAAAATTCAAGCACTTGTGGGAACCCTCGATGTGGATGATATCCTCTAGCCAGATGCTGCACAAAGACATGATACAGAGGCAAAATAATCTGTCATCAATTTGAAGATGTACAGTTTTGAGTGTTTTATGTGCTTTTCATTTACAGTTTTCTTTGGTCTTCTATGAAAGGTAAAATTTATTTACAATATGGAATAAACAATATGTTCAGCATGCACTGGATTCAGTGTTTTTCATTTTGCTGTGTAGTGTTTAATGGCTGCTCTATAGTGTCTACAGGTCTTTGATCTGAAAGCATTGTTTGCTTTGGAGTGTTGGTAAAATAATTTTGAGGCAATTGTTCTGTTTTGCCAATAGAGTGAGAGATTTTGTGAAAGTAGCTTCGATTTTTGGTTTTGTGTGTACAGTTCTGAGAAAAAGAGTGCAGCTTTAAAAAAAAATGTGTCTCAGCAATTGTGAATAACTGCAATAGACTTTGCCATATCACAAGTAAAGTCCTTCATATCATAATAAATTCCAAGCATTTCAAGATAACCAACATCTCAAGTGCATATCCTACTATTTCCATGTGACAATGCAAATGCACAGGCACGTGTCGCATTTGTCATTTCACCATCTCATTAGAAGGAAACATTTTTATGCCTGGTGAAACGGAGACATGCGGTAATCACTCAATCTGTGTGTGTGTGTGTGTGTGTGTGTGTGTGTGTGTGTGTGTGTGTGTGTGTGTGTATTTCTCTGTTACCAGCTTTTCAGCACACCCAGTAAAAATCAAATGGAACTAAAGGCTTGTATCATTATATTGCCATATTTTCTTGACTTTTAATTTGCCAGAATTTCGAGATAAGCCTTTGTTTTCAAAATAAACACAAATTTAACTCACCATCATACCCTTAATGGAGCCACAAAGCTATTGTAATAACACTAGGCCGGGCCAGTAGAGGCAGCTGCACCTTCTGAGGCAGCTGCACCTTGGTGCTTTCATTGTAATCAGAATTTGGAAAAACTAAAGATAAGTGATTGTGACCAAGCTTTGCTACAGTGGTTTGAGGATTTATAGTAAGAACAGAATAATGCAAGTAATGGGTTTTGGGTTTTGTCCTATCCTCTTAGAAAAACCCAAATGTTATGGTAGTCTTGAGAACATTGTGCCGGTATGCATAATGCTATGAAGGGATTTAAGGCAGTGAGCGGCATGGTGATGTGGCCGGTTGGTTTCGTCACCACACTGACCTTTATAAAGGGGAGTCGGCCATGTTATGGTCTCTTTGGTGACTGGCCCCACTAAGCCACAGTTAGGAGCCGAGCGCTCATATGCATGTACTGTATTACTGAGAGTTCTGTAATAAAGTTCAGTCCCAGCACAGCCTACTCATCTGTCTTCATTACCAGGTTTGTGGACATAACATTTGGCGATGAGAATTAATGAACCATGAAAGCATGCCGAAGACCGCTGAGGCCTTTCCTCGAGCTCCCAGGTGAACTGCCCATCCCGTGGCCACGTTGGCGGGACACGTTCGAGACCTAAGTTGCACCATTGGACCTAGGAAAGTTGGATTAAGGAAGGAAGCGATCACTGCTTGTCCACAACCTGGGCAGAGAAGGTCAGAGGATTTTTCACACGCTTGGTTCGACGGACTCATATGTAGATGCTGTGGAACTACTAGCTAGTTGCTTTGCTGTGCCAGACAACATGCTAGCTTGCCGTATAAGATTCTGCCAGAGGCGACAGGGAATTGGTGAGTCCACCCAACAATTTGTCGCTGATTTGAGACGGCTGGCTAGCATGTGCTGATTTGGACTGTTAAGGGCCTTTTCCACTAGCACGCTTTAGCGCGACACGGGACGGCTCAGCACGCTTTGTACGCTTTTCCACAAGCCCCAACACGGTTTAACAGCCGCGATTCTCAGCCCCGCTGAAGGGCAGGGTACAGCAGTGCTGAGCTGTGCCGTGTTGTGACGTTAACAGACTGGTCGCCGCTGATTGGTCAGGTTGTAACCGCCCCTCTCCTCCTCCTCATCTACCAAATCTTCACGACCTTCTCAATAAAGTTTAAAAAAAAAAAAAAAAAAAAAAAAAAGAATCTTCACGACCGCCTTTACTCAGCACGCAACCACTGTTGGTGGTTCCTTTTCAGTGTATTGCTGTGCTATTTTCATTTATTCTCTATCAAAAATGGCTTCGCGTAATAAGGGTGTTCCATGGACCAGTAAGGAGCTGCAGTGTCTGCTCACTGCATTGTCAGACGAAGGTATTCAGCGCGAGTTAGACGGAGCCGCCCGGAATGAAAAAATATACCGGGAGGCCTCGACATCGGAGTCCTTTAACGGTGAGTTTTAATTTTTTTTTTTATTGTGCGTTTTTTCGCAAATATATTCAGTAAGACGCTCAGTTGATTTATGCAATAAAAAAGCTGTTCATTTGTGGATGGATCGCTGCTTTATTGCAGCACACTGCGGACTAAAGCTTTTATTGTAATTATTCATGTGAACAATACGCTGAAATAAGCTTATGTATTCTTGTTAAAAACTATTGTCTTTTCTGTATATATTTCGTGCTGTATTTTATTGTGTGCATTTTCCTTGTAGAATCATCCCACGCGTCCGCCGCGACAGCCCGCACGGATTATTCAACCGAGCTTTCCTGAACCAGAGCTGGCAGAGACGGATTAATTCTACCGAGCCTCAGCACTCAGTGGTCGGCGTGTATAAAATGTCGATTAACCTTCATGTTGTGTTGCAAAGTTTTTTTTTATTTTAATATTTTGTATATAATAAAATGGAATTGTTTTGGAAAGTGTGGTTTGTCTGTTATAACACTGAATTATAAAACAGTATAATTACATAGAAATTCCATTGCCTAGTCTGATCAAAATGATGCTGAGGGTCAACCATTGTAAAGGTAATGTAATTTTTAACTAGACCAAAAAAGAAATCTTTTTGTAGGCTTTCTGTTCTTTTTATTGAAATATCATAAAAAATTAGCACCAAGTATATGTAAATTGAATGTTCTATCAGCATTCCAAATTCAGAGATTTACAATACTTTAGAAGGAGTGTAGCATCATCTAAACGGAAAATAATAATACTGTTGTTCCAAACGTTGACCTGAAGGTGAAAAACATGAATTTTTTTAATTCAGTACATCCAAAATGCCCTAGGATGTGGTGTTGGACAGTGTGCCACCGTCGCATTATTTAATACGAATAAAAACAAGTTTCAGCTCATTATTTCTAGGTCATTTGGCAGTTAATTCAAAACAAAAGTGACTTGTGTTGTTGCAGCTTAATTATTAGATAAAATTAATTGTGAGATAAAACCACAGAGCGAGCAAGGCAATAATCCTTGGATCCTCCATTTTTAGTCTCGTGTAAATAAGGACTCAGTCCGGTGCATAACATCACGGGAGTGTGGCCCCGCCTCGCTGAGAATCTGCTGCTGCCCCGCAACACTGTGCTAATGGAGACAGAAGCATTCTGAGCCGTACTGAAGTGAATCGAGCCGTACCGAGGTGTGCTGGGCTAGTGGAAAACAGGCAGAGGACGAGATGGTGTGGAACCAATTGGCCGAGCACACAAACAATCGGAGGCTGAGGGCTAAGATGCTAATGGCGCCAAATAACATGACGCTAGCTAACACCCTAGAGCTAGCATTCCAATTGGAGTCAGCAGACTGGTTAGCGTCAGAGCTAGGTGTGCGCCAACAACAGAGGCAGCCAGGACAGATGACGTTAGCCAATGCAGTGATGTAACAAGTGTGGAAGGTGTTGGATAGTGTGTATATATATATATATATATATATATATAGATATAGATATAGATAGATAGATAGATAGATAGATATTATTATGGCGGTGCCCTAGTGTAGAGAGGGGTGGTGCCCCGCCTCTGGGGGGTGGCATCACCTGGGGTATGTAAGCCAGCAGCGGGAGACATCTTGTCTCTTTGCTGCGGCTCTAAGACTAGTGTAGTGACTCCTGTGTTGTTGGTCCCGTGTTCTAATAATACTATAAAATGTCACCTCAACTCCTTCTTGATTAGATTCACAACATTTGGCGAGGACAATATACAGCATGGAGAGGGCAGCTACCGCATTTCATCCATTTTTGGAGGCTCCAGGTGAGCCGTTGGTCCCATGGGACAGATGGTATGCTGCCTTCGATAACTATCTCACAGCGCTGGACCTCAGTGACCTCGACAAATTACGCGCAAGGGCTATTTTGGTCTACCACCTTGATATGGAGTGCCAAAGAATCTTGAGCACACTTGGAGGAGGTGACTCATTCAGAGATGTTGTGAGGCTCATGGCGGGCTACTTTCGCACCCCTGTGATGCCAGCGACCCAGAGAGACAGTGCAACAGCTTGTGGCAGACCTTTGGCAGCTGGTGGGTGAGTGCAGGTTTGGGGCCTTGGAGGAGGAGATGATTCGTGACCAGCTAGCTGAGCATGTGGCATATTCCTCGGCGAGGGTTCACCTGCTAACACATTCTGGTGAGCTGATGCTACTAGCAGCCATGGAGCTAGCACAGCAGCACAAGGTAGTGGAACAGATTACAAAAAATCTCGGTGACATGGAGGCCCTACCAAAGAACGACAAGTAGTGGAAGGCACTGGCCTTGGATCAGGAAGATGGCAGCGATGAGGATGAATATGCAGCCATTCTGAAGATTAGGTCCACCCCGGGCATGCCGAGATGCTACGGCTGCGGATCCACAAGGGCACCGCTATAGAGCGAGGGAGTGCGCAGCGAGAAGAAAGCGTTGTGGACGGTGCAGGTTGTTCCACCACATTGCCAGGGTTTGCCGGAATTTTGAGAAGGAAGAAGGGAAACCAGGCAAGGAGACTCCAACTAAAGCCGCTTTTCCACTAGCCCAGCTCGCCTCACCTCGTTTCAATTCGCTACGACACGGTTCAGCCTCGGTTGTGTCTCCATTACAGCCGGGTAAAGCGGGGTTAAGCTGGGGTGGGTGGGATTTTTTTTACAGCAAGGCGGCGCCACACTCCCGTGATGTAAAACACGCGACCCAAGCAAAACATAACATGGCGGCTGTGCAAGGCGACTCCTCGGTCTGTGGCTTTTTTCACCGTAAATGCCAAAAAGGACCGCCAGACAAGGGTACAGGCAGTGAGACGAAACACTCTGGAATAGTTCTGCAGCTTCTGGGAGAGCCGAAGACGTGAGGATACAAACAAGGTCATGTAAGCTAATGGTTGCTAATGCTAGTTTGCTATAAGTACGTCGTACTACACTGTAATGTCTGCATGTTATCATTGTTACATACTAAAATATGTATGCTGTGTGTGTTTCAGATGGCTCTGTTGTGGGAAAATTACCGCTTCAAACGGTCGGTCTGGCGTTCAGCACAGCCTGTCACTGATGTCAACACAGCGTGTCACTGATGTCACCCCAGCTTCACAAACGATCAGTGCTTATAGAGCTTAAGAATGTCTGTAGAAACGTTTATTTCCTGTGCAACAGATTGCTCTGATCTGCGTGAAAATCATGGAGAGACTGTTGAGACATCATGGGACGTACCTGCTTCAGCAGCACTGAGTGTGAGGTGGTGTCATAGCAAAAAATGATCAGCTGACACAACTTGATCGCCAGGTTAATAACTATATTAGCCACAAAATATATATTCAAAAAGTAAACAGTACTGAGTTAGGTATAATAAGATATATTTGACCGTTATGATGCATTTTAGGCTAAAACAAACTTGATCTAGGATTAAAAGCAATTAAAATAATGCAGTCACAAGGTTACAAGGTTACATGGAAAGTACTTGATTAACCCCTTGCACTCTGGGCAATTTCCCTAAAAATGCCAAAAAATAACGTGCCCAAAGTAAATCGAAAGCTGTTCTTCAACCATTTGCAGCATCTTCATGGGGTTGGTCTCATTTAAAAGAAAACACTTTGAATTTTTTGGCAAAAAAAACATAATCTCTCTACGTGCTCCGGCCACTGAGTTACAGTCATCTAAACATACTGAACTTGAAGAAAATAAATTTGGCCACGGTGTTTTTTTGGATACAAATGCTTGCAGATAACACACAGCTGTCCGATCCGGCTGGAAAATGCAACAGAAATGTAGAACCAAGTGTTATCAAGCTGAGGTCCAAATTTTGTAACAATACCACAAAAAATGAATATTTTACACAGCTTTGTTCTCAGGCTGTTCCCAGGCGTTTTGGAACTGTGCCAAATTGTGTCAAATGGCACAGTTTGGAAAAACGTCTGTAACTTTTGAATAATTCAATGTAGAAGCTTCATTTTAGGCTCTAATGAAAGGTCACACTCAGGGCTGTGTCTGTGTGTGGGGGGGGGTCGTCCCCCCCACCCCGCTACCAAGGACGGAGTTCGGCCCTCGCTACATGACAGATTACACTCGTTGCATGTTTCCACAGCAACGCTGTCACAACGGCTTCCCCCCCCCCCCGCTACTGTGGGGGGGGGGTTGCCCCCCCCCCTCGCTACAGAGGACGGCCATCGCTACATGAAGGAATAGACTCATATGTCTATGTGACGACCGCTGCGCAGTCAGCGCGGCTTCCCCCCGCGGACCGGGGGCGTTCAGACCGTGAACCCCCCCCCCCCCTGCTCCTCTTCTGCAGCGGCGGGGGGGGGGGGGCGTTCACAGTCCGAACACGGCAAATGAACTGTTTATCGCGGCGCACGAAGTACCAAGTGCATGCGCCGTACAGTTGTAATTTACCGATCGGTCAAAAGTCATTTTTGGATTACAGTTTTCAGGGATAAATAATAATTTAGCTTATAACACCTTACCTCTTCACAGCAGCAGAGTCCTGGCGAACTTCTCTTCCTCATTGTCAGACGAACGCGACGCTGGTCCGCTCGTGGATCCCGATCAAAACATAATTCCAATATTGCGGTTTTGGTGAATGATTTACGACCTTCGTCGTCGGCCTCCGTCGGTCTATGATGACGGAAGAGAATCCTAAACACTCTGCTGGAATTAAATAAAATAAATAAATAAATAAACCACTGCCTGTGGCTGCTGAAGCAGTCTCTCTTCACCCAGCTTTAGACAACAGCTCAGCGAACTTCTGTGCTTCAATTGGCTCGCAGCCATTGGGAGGCGGGTCCTTCTGGCTAGATTTTCATTCATTGGCTCTTCATGGTTTCAGAAACCCAATTCAAGGCTCTTATTAGTCGAATGACAGGTCAATCAGATGAACTAATCTGTTCTGTGTCTGCAGCTTTTTTTTTCAGTGGGGCTTGGAGGCCAGCACCATCTCCATCTGCACCATCATCAGTATATCATGCGTCATGTGTCCGAGCGCGCACGAGTGCACTCTCGTGCGCCCTCGTGTGCCCTAGGATGGAGAGACTTGCCCGCTCGCGGAACAACGGAGCCCAAGTTTAACTAGATGCATGTACTGTAGAAATATATGTATATTCTCTGCATCAACAAAGTACTACACATGCATTCATGTAGTATTGCACTGGGAATTGCACTGACAATAAACCTCTGAAGTTTTTGCAGATGTCTCTTTTTTTATATGTGAAGGTTACCACCATGTGACATAAATTTAATACTGACAGATTGGAAAAGCTGTCTAAGAACAATCCAGCAGTTTGAGAAATCACTTTTGGTTTGGTGTAAGTCTGTCAACAGGATTATGAACCATAAAGCAGTTTGTGTTAAAATGTTAAATCCCATTAAACCCTAACCCACAGGTGTCCAATCATGTGTCATGGAGGGCCAAGACCCTGCAGGTTCTCTTCTACCCAGTCTCTTCAGCGGGTGTTTTCACTGATCTGCAGTCAGTGGAAGAAGTTCAGTGGAATCTGCTGTTGAAGACACTGGTTGGAGGTAAAGCCTGCAGGGTCTTGGCCCTCCACGGCACATGATTGGACATCCCTGCCCAAAGCCATTATTGACATATTATTTGGCCCAGGAAACACGCACGCAGGCTCAGGCAGATTTGAAAGCTTTATTGTTAACCAATGTGACGTGTATGGATGCGTGTGTGAGAGATGAGGATGTATTGTGGGTGGAGGATGCAGGTCAGGACAGAGCAGCACGCCGTGCAGCCAGACAACCCTATGGGCGAGAGGAGAACAGGGGTTAGCTGGGCAAACCACACAGGAGAGTGACTAGGTTGTGTGCTTACTTGTAGTAATTGTGGTGGCTGGCGTTGGCAAGGTCCCGAGCCTGGGGGACAGCGTCCTGCTGTGCATCCGAGGAGAAGCGGCGAGGCAGAGGGGCGGCGAGGCGAGCGAGAGAGTGTCCGCCGCCAGGAAATCCACCTGTGCACAGGGGAAGGCTGACAAGAAAACAGGTGAGACAATAACTGACAGCTTACTTGTCGCGAATAGGAATCAGCAGGCCTGGAGGGAAGGAAACTGCTGAAGGCTTCAGTACGCAGGGAGACAGACGGCTCTAGGCTGCAGCTCAGGGTGAGGTGGAATAAGTAGCTGCGCACTAACGAGATGCAGGTGTGCGTGCAGCTGAAGTGGATGCCTGTGAGCGGCGAGTTATGACAGTACTCCCCCCCCACCAGCGCCTCCTGGCGCTGGCTTACCTGGGTGCGTCCGATGAAACTCCACGATGAGGTCCTGATCCAACACCCACGAAGAGTGCACCCAGGATCTCCACTCTGGACCATAACCTTCCCAATCCACCAGATATTGCAGCCCACAACCTCGGCGCCGGGAGTCCAAGATGGCAGTAACACCCCATGCCGGGTCACCATCGATCATCCTAGGCGCAGGAGGAGACCTAGGAGGGGGGCAGAGTGGATTGGAAAGGACAGGTTTGATCTTAGATACGTGGAAGGTGGGACACACACGTAGGGAGGGGGGGAGGGCCAAACGCACAGCCACCGGGTTGATAATTTTTGAAATCACGAAGGGGCCGAGGAATCGCGGTGCCAGCTTCCTCTTCTCAGCCTTAAGGTTAATATCCTGGGAAGAAAGCCAAACCCGCTGACCCACCTGGTAGACAGGAGCCGGTCTTCTGTGGCGATTGGCGGTGGAACTGTTGCGCACCGCTGTGCGTAAAAGCGCTTTCCTTGTCTTGGTCCACACACTCCGGCAGCGCCTCATGTGCGCCTGGACCGATGGGACAGCTAACTCACCCTCCTGCTCGGGAAACACGGAGGGATCGTACCCCAAGGACGCTTCGAAGGGCGACACACCAGTAGCAGAGGATCGGGCCGAGTTATGGGCGTATTCCACCCAGGTCAGGTAGGAGCTCCAGGATGATGGATTCGAGGATGTCACGCAGCGCAGGGCGGCCTCCATCTCCTGGTTAGTGCGCTTGCATTGCCCATTAGACTGGGGGTGGTGACCAGAGGAGAGACTAACCGTGGCCCCCAAAGCATTGCAAAAGCACCTCCAAACCTGGGAGACAAACTGCGGACCCCGGTCCGAGACCACATCCAGCAGGATCCCATGCAGCCTGACGACATGTTGGACCAGGAGGTCGGCCGTCTCACATGCCGAAGGGAGACCCTGAAGAAGCACAAAATGGGCGGCCTTGGAAAATCTGTCCACAATTGCCAGGATCATGTCAAAGGTGTTAGAGACAGGGAGACCGGTGACGAAGTCTAGGGCGATGTGTGACCAGGGCCTGCCTGGGACCGGCAGGGGCTGGAGTAGACCCGCAGGTGGACAGTTTTGGGATTTGCCGGTAGCGCACTGGGGACAGGCCCGGACATAATTGGTGACGTCCTTTTGGAGACCCGGCCACCAGAACGAGCGTTGCAGCAAACTCACCAGGCGGGTGATGCCAGGGTGGCAGACGAGCATGGAGGTATGGGCCCAGTGGATCACTTCTCCTTGAACCACCGAAGGAACGAAAAGCCTCCCCTCTGGCCCCCCGCCAGGATCCGGCTCCGTCTCCTGAGCCCTAAGAATCTTGTCCTTGATGGACCAGGAAATCGCCCCCACAACGCACGAGCTGGGCAGGATGGTGTGTTCAGACTCCTCCGGGTCCTCAGGGGCGAACTGTCTGGATAGGGCGTCGGGCAACCCATTCTTCGAGCCTGGATGGTAGGTGATGGTGAATTGAAAGCGAGCAAAAAATAAAGACCAGCGCGCCTGGCAGGCATTCAGGCCCCTCGCTGACCTCAAGTACTCGAGGTTCTTATGGTCCGTCCAGACCACAAAAGGCTGGGCTGCCCCTTCTAACCAGTGGCGCCACTCCTGCAGCGCGAGCTTGACAGTGAGGAGCTCCCTGTCGCCAACGTCATAATTGAGCTCCGCTGCCGATAACCGCCGGGAGAAGAAGGCGCAGGGCCGCTTGACACCATCCACCGGCGAGCACTGGGAGAGCACCACCCCACCCCCGTGTCGGACGCGTCGACCTCCACCAGACACTGCAGCGCGGGATCGACCTGGGTCAGGACCCGGGAGGACAAGAACTCCACCTGGAGAGTCTTGAAGGCAGTGGCCGCTTCCTCTGACCACTGGAAGGGCACCTTCGATGATGTGAGGCGGGTCAGGGGGGTGACAATGGCGCCGAAGTTTGGGATGAAGCGCCGGTAGAAGTTAGCGAACCCAGTAAACTGCCACGCCTGCTTCCTGGAAGTAGGCATGGGCCACTCGACCACCGCTTTAACCTTAGCAGGGTCGGGGAGGATCTGGTTGTGTGAGATAACGAACCCCAGGAAGGAGGTGGTCCGGGCGTAGAACTCGCACTTCTCTGCTTTGATGTACAGGCGATTCTCCAGCAGCCGCTGCAGAACCCGCCTCACATGGACCTGGTGCCCCTCCCGTGATTTAGAGAAGATGAGTATGTCATCTAGATATACAAAGAAAAATACTCCCAGGAAGTCCCGAAGAACGTCGTTTATGAGACGCTGGAAAACGGCAGGTGCGTTGGTGAGCCCGAACGGCATCACAAGATATTCGAAGTGGCCGCTGGGCATCCTAAAGGCTGTCTTCCATTCGTCTCCCTCCCAGATCCTAACGAGATGGTAAGCGCTGCGAAGGTCAAGCTTGGTGAACCAGGTCACCCCCTGGAGGGAGTGGAAGGCGGTGTCCATAAGAGGTAATGTGTAGCGGTCCTTGATGGTGATGTCATTCAGTGCTCTGAAGTCAATACAGGGGCGTAGGGACCCATCCTTCTTTGCCACAAAGAAGAAACTCGCGCCAAGCGGAGATGAGGAGGGGCGGATGATCCCAGCGCTCAGCGACTCCTTGATATAGGTGTCCATCACCTCGCGTTCTGGCGCAGAGAGACTGTACAGGTGGCCAGATGGCAGAGGGGCCCCTGGGCAGAGGTTAATCGCACAGTCATATGGCCGGTGAGGGGGAAGGGACAAGGCTCTGGACTTGCTGAACGCTACCCCCAAGTCGTGGAACTCCTGCGGCACTAGAGTCAAGTCCGGGGGCTCGGAGACCGGCGCCGGCGGAGGGGAGGACGGCGCACAAGCCGCCGACTGGAGGCAGGTGCCCAGACAGAAGGTGCTCCAGGACAGGACACTGCCGGTTCTCCAATCCAGGACAGGGTTATGCAGCCGCAGCCAGGGGTAACCCAGAATGACATGGTCCAACGAGGAGGGCAAGACATAAAGGGTCAGATCCTCCCGGTGGTTGCCGGAGATGATGATGGTGACTGGCTTAGTGCGATGCGTCACTGTTCCCAGGGGAGAGCGAGAGAGAGTGACCAAGTTAAGTGGGGTAGACAGCGGTTGGCAGGGTATGCCCAAACGGGTTGCCAGGCTTCTAGAGATGAAACTCTGCTCTGCCCCAGAATCCACCAGTGCGTGTGTGAAATGCCCAGTGGAGTTGTGGCAGAAACGTATAGGCAATGTGCATGATGATAGGGGATTTGGCCGGTTAGAGTCCGCGAGGCCCCCTACAGTGACTCGCGGACCTCCCCGTTTGGCTTAACCGGGCACAGCTCCACGGGATGCTGGTCATCTCCGCAATACATGCAGAGACCCCGTTCCCGCCGGCGTTGTCTCTCCACAAGAGGGAGCCTAGTGCACCCGATCACCATGGTCTCTGGTTCATCGGCGGACTCCGGAGCCGGTAACGCCAGGGGGCGAGACTGAGCTGGGCGGGCGGAAGCTCCGCGTGAGCAGCTGACAGACTTCCGCTCCGTGGCTCGCTCATGTAGCCTGTTGTCCAGGCTAATGGTGAGCGAGATCAGCTCGGAGAGCCACCCTGGGAGATCCCGACTGGCTAGCTCATCCCTCAGACCGGAACTGAGGCTACGGAGGAAGATACTGCAGAGAGAAGCCTCTCCCCAGCCCACCTCCTCCGCTGCCACCCGGAAGTCGACAGCGTATTCCGCCGCTGACCGGCTTCCCTGTTGGAGACTAAGAAGCCGATCAGCGAGGACGCTGTCATGACGCAAGTGGTCAAAGACCTCTAAAAAGTCCCGCACGAACCAGTCATAAGAGAGGTTTGCGTAGCTGGGCTTCGTCATTACGGCGTAAGCCCAAGCTAACGCTCGCCCCTCCAGGAGATTAGCCATGTACCCGATTCGGCTATGGTCTGAGGGAAAATCCCCGGGAACGTGCAGAAACACGAACTCACACTGCAGGATAAACCCCCTCACTCCACCGAGTTTCCCGTTGAAGCGAGCAGGGGTTGGAATGGGTGTGAGACGGGTTGGCGTTCCCAAGCTAGGCTGGCCAGCCGGGGAGGCGACCGGAGCCGAAGCACCGAGAGGACCCGGAGGGAAGGCCCGTGGAGGATCTAGACGGTCTAACCGCTTAGTAATTGTGGTTAACTGGTTAAGAATAACCTGTTGTTGGTGTGCTAACATATCCACCTGAGCCTCAAGGGTGGAAAAGCAGCGTGCGAGCCCGCTGTCCGCTGGGCCGCTTTGCTGGAGCGTTACTGACATATTATTCGGCCCAGGAAACACGCACGCAGGCTCAGGCAGATTTGAAAGCTTTATTGTTAACCAATGTGACGTGTATGGATACGTGTGTGAGAGATGAGGACGTATTGTGGGTGGAGGATGCAGGTCAGGACAGAGCAGCACGCCGTGCAGCCAGACAACCCTATGGGCGAGAGGAGAACAGGGGTTAGCTGGGCAAACCACACAGGAGAGTGACAAGGTTGTGTGCTTACTTGTAGTAATTGTGGTGGCTGGCGTTGGCAAGGTCCCGAGCCTGGGGGACAGCGTCCTGCTGTGCGTCCAAGGAGAAGCGGTGAGGCAGAGGGGCGGCGAGGCGAGGGAGAGAGTGTCCGCCGCCGGGAAATCTACCTGTGCACAGGGGAAGGCTGACAGGAAAACAGATGAGACAATAACTGACAGCTTACTTGTCACGAAGAGGAATCAGCAGGCCTGGAGGGAAGGAAACTGCTGAAGGTTTCAGTACGCAGGGAGACAGACGGCTCCAGGCTGCAGCTCAGGGTGAGGTGGAATAAGTAGCTGTGCACTAACGAGATGCAGGTGTGCGCGCAGCTGAGGTGGATGCCCGTGAGAGGCGAATGATGACAATTATGATAAAGGACAGATGCTAATATGGCCCAGAATTCCTCCATATACTGGTACTATCACTAAAGTATGGAGGGTCTTCTGCGGTGGCACATCCAACAATACAGTCTTCAGTTAATAAAATAATTCTTTTGGTTACTTTTCTTAAAAATGAGCCACTATTTTCAAAGTCACCCATTAATGGTTTGTACTATTGACTCTTTTCCCACCAGTGTATTAACAGACAAAAATAGAAATCATGATGCAAACACATAAGTCACTAAATTGTTTATTACAATCAGCAGCAAATTCCAGATTATTCAGAATGTGCAAAATTCAAACTGTAAGACTGGGTCACTCAGCAGCTGGGATGTGCAGCTCACACTGGTCCCAGATCAGCAGATCTTAGGCCTGCATCTCTGTAAATAGTGACGCAAGGTCCAGTTTGGGGTGGATCGTTTACCTCTTGCCATAGACAAAAGACAGAAATGGTTGATGGTTAAAATAAAGGAAGTTTAAAACATATTTGTGAAATACATTTGTTGCTAAAAGCCAGTGGTGGAATGTGAATGAATGAATGAATCTTTATTTCGGATAGATTAAAAGAAAATAGAATAATATAACAAAGGGGAAAAAAATCTAACAAGGTCGAATTAAACAATAACTCCTCTGATTATACAGTTCAACACAGGTTATCTGAAATGGGTGATGGCTGAAGCCGCAGCTTATATTGCCCACCCATATTCCATCCAAGAATTCAAAAGAAAAACAAAACAGGAGCGATTCCAATTCCAATGTGAATATAAAGTACTTTGTTGTTGTATTTAACCACAATTTTCATGTAGCTGCACTGATGTAAAGTCGATTTTTCAAGGGATGGGTTACATTTAAAATCATCTGTTTTTACTGTGGCCTCAGCAATCAGAATGAATTAATACATTCACTTGAATGGAATCTAATACTTAAACTGAAGGTGTGCATCACCGAGTATGGAGTCGCTCAGTCAAAATATGGAGTTTTTATCAATAAAAGTTTGTCTTGAATGTAAAAGTGTCTCTTCTTGCCCTGGTTTCAAGTGTGGGCGGTGTTTTGTACTTTTATTGCTAAAATATAAAAGGATGCACAACAATGGGTCTCAAATATTTGTAATGTGTCCTGTTACTGCATGAGTTTATTGATGATAGACTATAAACTACACATATAAACTAAATTATATTGATGACTGAACAACTGCCATTCTCCAAAAGATACAGTTATGAACATAACTCACAAAGTGATCTGACAAAAAATAAATGCATTAACAAGCACGGCTGGCTGCACGGTGGCGCAGTGGTTTAGCACTGTGGCAGCACAGTTTTACCCTCGGCTGGGGGATCGCGGGGATCATGAGATCGTGGGTTCGATCCCAGCCCCCGACCAACAGTGAGCTGTGTGGAGTTTGCATGTTCTCCCCGTGTTGCGCGGGTTTACTCCGGGATTTCTCCGGTTTCCTCCCGCACACCAAAAACATGTAGGTTTAGGGCGCTCGCACACGCAGCGACCAGCAGCCGGTGGCTTGTCACCAGACTGCAAACCAAGTCTACCTACGGGTACAAATAAGTAACAAAAAAAAAAAAAAAGCAGTTTATTTTACAGTTGATGCACCATTCATTTTCAATTATTCTGTATTTAATATTCACACAATCAAATAAATCTCAGTTCAGTCCCTTTTAAGTGGAAATTGTGCTACTTCGGTTTTGACACTTTACCTAAAAAAGCAAAGGATTTCAGTACTTTCCACAGTGGCGAGGTCCGTTGTGGGGCGGCTGCTTTCCTCCTGCCTAGACCAACAACAGAAATGGATGGTGGTTAGTTAAAGCACGTTCAACACATATACAAGCACATCTCAAAAATTAGAATATCATGAAAAAGTTCAATATTTTTGTCACTCATTTCAGAAAGTGAAACCCATATATAGATTCATTACAGGGACAGTGATATATTGCAAGTGTTTATTTTAATATTGATGATTATGGCTACAGCCCATATTAACCAACACCTCAGTGGCCAACATTTATATTAAAAACTATTTTTTAAAGTTAATTTATGTAATATTCTATTTTTTTTCCAAAATGAATTTGTGGTTCTCAGGGGCTGTAATCCATAATCATTCAAATTAAAATAAATAAACGCTTGAAATATATCACTGTCTGTGTAATGAATCAATATAATATATGGATTTCTCTTTCTGAAATGAATGTCAAAAAATATTGAATTTTTTCATGACATTCTAATTTTTGGAGATGTATACCTGTGTTAGGGAAATACACTTGTGAAAGTCAGTGGTGGGATGTGACAAAAATGCTTCGTTAACCTGACAAGCACTGCAGGATCCACTCTGTACAGGTACAAGTACATTATCAATCCGGGGATTTATGGTGGAACAGCACAACAACACTCTTTCAACACCTTTTATGGAAAATCCACAGAATAGGTGTGTGGGTCTATTCTGACGCTTTAGAAAATTATATGAATGACTTTATAAATCACTGGTTTGAAAGAGCACTTTTTTGGATCTGCCACCAAGCAGAGAAAACTCCGCACCTCTTCGTTGGACCACGGTGTAGATTTCCGCAAAACCTACAACGCTGTCTGTATTAATATCGTATTTACCCGGTGACCGAGTTAGTCCATGAAATATTGCAAATGGCGGTCGTATAGATTCCACTGAAGACGGACGCTTTTGTGACGTTACGCCCTGACCAATCAGTGGCTCGCAGTCTGTTGACGTCACATCTCGGCTCGCTTCAGCACCGTTGTATTGTACCCTGCCCTTGAACAGGCACGAAAATAGCGCCTGTTAAACCATGCTGGGTACAGTGGAAAAAGCTAGAAAGCGAGTCGAGTAGAAGTGAGTAAGGCCAAAGCGATACTAATGGAAAAGGGCCATAAGAGGACACCCACGGTGGTCCATATGGTCTCGCCCAACACAGACGGACGGATCCTCTGCAACATTGTGTTGGACGGAGTGCCAGTCCCACTGATAGTGGACACGGGGTCGGCGGTTTCCATTTTGAATCTGGCAACCATGACAAAGTTCTTTCCACATTACACCATAAGTAAAACAGACATTGCCTGTTACGGGTATGGCAGCTACCCCCTGGACATTGTGGGCTCGGTGTGGCTGTCGGTGAGGTATAAAGAAGCCTCAATGCATGCAGTCGAGTTCATGGTGTCCCGTACTGGTAACAACTTAATGGGCTGTGATTTGTTTTATGGGCTCGGCTTTTCCATCACCTGCGGGGTTGTTGAGGAGTGGTCAGGTGGTAGACTATGGGACCGGCCATTTTATGTGGAAAGCGGCGAAGAAGTGTAGGACTCTGGCTGGCCAACTCCGGGTGAAGAGGGCCACTGCCAGCACCAGAGTACACTGACACGACAGGAACTCTGTGCCAGTGTTTGTGGTCCCATGGACAAGGGACCCGAACAGCATGGTTTAGCCCCCGTGGAGGCGGATGGTTCTAGAGAGAAGGTGCAGCAAAGCTCCTGTGGCCGACCAAGTACCATCGTTGAGCCGGGCACTGTCAGTGCCACTCCAACGCAGGAAATGAAAGGGATCGGGGCAAGACCAGATGGCACAAACCCTAGACTTGCCCAGAATGAAAACAAGGGACAAGGCTTGAGCAAGCTTGGTGGGACGCTGAGGAGCCATATGGGTACTGGTTCACAATGCCGGAGAAGAAGGAAGCCAGTGAGTACTCCCCTGGGTGTGGGTGATGACGTGCGCCCTAGGGTCGAGTCTCAGCTAGGACAGGTTTGCAGGTCAAGGGAGCAGAGAGATGGACAGGGTGGCCTGCGAATAGCACGGACTGGCGACAACGGTTACCTGGAGCTGACAGATGGGTCGAGATGGCACCCGAAAGAGCTGTGGCGTTTGGGAGGGAAGAAACGCCAGTGCATCCTGTCTCCGGTTAAGAAGAAGCGGAGACACTCTGGGAGCGGGCCACAGGACAGACACTCCAGAGGGCAGCCTACAGGAGACCCGGGTTAAGACGGTGTTTTTCTTGGGGCTTATGGTGTGTCTACTTATAGAATGTTCTGCTGTGTGTTTGCTAAGGTTAAGATGTAAACCAAATGAGAATTGTGACCACCATTGTAAGTTGGGAATGTCACGTAGATGTGGGGGTGTTCTGAGTATAATGTTTGTGTGTAGGGGACATGCAGTAACACCTGAGTGTGAAAGTTAGTTAAAGGTGTGTGACTGTAGCTTTATTGTTGCTTTTAAGTCTTTGTGCCCATGTTATGGGATGGAAATGCCAGTCTGTAGAGCCGGGTACCGCCATTGTTCATATTTGTATATAGTCTGTGATTATATTGTGCATAATTATTTATTTTGGGGTTAATTTGTTTTGGTGTGTGGCCCTTTTGTGTTCAGTGACTGTTATTTACATAGCGGAGTGCTCCACTGGGCCGGAGTGGTGTTATTGGATAGGCCTATATCCAGCCCTGTATTAGTGTGTGAGTGAGGCATAAATTTAAAGGGGGGGCAATTGGCCAATTGGTGTGCTTGTGTGCTTATGTGCTATATATATATATATATATATTTTTTTTTTTTTTTTTTTTTTTTTTTTGTTACTTATTTGTACCCGTAGGTAGACTTGGTTTGCAGTCTGGTGACAAGCCACCGGCTGCTGGTCGCTGCGTGCGCGAGCGCCCTAAACCTACATGTTTTTGGTATGCGGGAGGAAACCGGAGAAATCCCAGAGTAAACCCACGCAACACGGGGAGAACATGCAAACTCCACACAGCTCACTGTTGGTCGGGGGCTGGGATCGAACCCACGACCTCATGGCCTCATGGGACCTCATATATATATATATATATATATATATATATATATAGTGGAGAGTGCAATAACAGACCAGACTTCCACAGCAGATGAACTTTATTCACTCTCTCACTTCATTCAGACTCAGAAAAAGCAATGACCTCCTGCCCCAGGGTCTCTCCTTTTATATCACTCGTCTCATTCCCCCTGCTGCCTGAGGTCTTGAATCACAATACATTTAACATATCACCACTCCTATTGTCCCCGCAGCTGCTCCTTCCTGTTGCCTGGGGTCTTAGATCACAATCCTTCTCCCATCACAATTCCTATTGTCCTCATCTGTTTAATCCCCCACGCTCTTCCACCGCAGAGGGACTATTTGCCTCTCCTCTGCTTCCAGTCTGAGATGAATAGCCCAGCGTGGGTTCCCCCCTCCCCCCCAGAGTCTCAGACTGAGTGTTAACCCTCACATCCTTTTGGCTTCAGCCTCCTCCCATATCTGCTGTAACGAGGGTTCTTCGGCTCCACGGTGCTGCTGTGCCGGTGGGGGGTTCCTGGGGGTGTGTGTGGCTGTGGGTGGACAATGGCGAGGGGGGGGGGGGCATTCGACTTGCTTGTGTGGCTGTTCTGATGAATCGTTTACCTGGGGAGTTCTCAGTGGAGGTCTTCCAAGCTGAGGAGCTCGAGCCAACATCACTTGCTCGTCCGCCACCACAAAGGCGGGCTTAACCCTGTCTATACAGATTTTCTCCCAGCGACCCCCCAAGTCTAACACAAAATGTTTGTCCCCTGGTTCCAGCACTCTAAACGGGCCATTGTAGGGTGGGCGTAATGAGGGGCGGTGGGCATCGTGCCTGACAAACATAAACGCCGCGTTCTTCAAAGTTTTTGGCACAAAAGCACGTGGAAAACAGTGGTGGGCTGGGCCAGGTAGCGTGCCTGTGTCTGCGCTATGCTGTGAACGTGGGGACAGATGGTTGTTCGACGTGGGATTATCTGGTAAAAATTCCCCGGGGAGCCACAGTGGCTGAGAAAGGACCAGCTCCGGTGGGGAAGCCTCCAAATCCTGTTTTGGTGAGGAACGTAGCCCTAACAGAACCCACGGCAACCGGTCTACCCAATTTGCATCCGTAAGCGAAGCCCTGAGCGCTGCTTTCGGTGACCTATGGAAACGCTCGCATAACCCATTGGCCTGTGGGTTGTACATGGTTGTGTGATGAATTGCGACACCCAGGCTACGGGCCATCGTGGACCAGAGGTCGGATACAAACTGAGGGCCCCTATCGGACGTGATGTCCGAAGGGATGCCAAAACGTGCCACCCATGTTGTCAAAAAGGCGCGCGCCACGTCCGCGGACGTGCCCCCACGCTGTTCCGGCGGAGGGACTATTTGCCTCTCCTCTGCTTCCAGTCTGAGATGAATATCCCAGCGTGGGTTCCCCACAATATATATTATTATGGCTGTGCCCTAGTGTAGAGAGGGGTGGCATCACCTGGGATATATAAGCCAGTAGCGGGAGACATCTTGTCTCTTTGCGGTGGTTCTTAGACTAGAATAGTGACTCCTGTGTTCTTGGTCCCATGTTCTAATAAAATTATGAAATGTCACCTCGACTCCTTCTTAATTAGATACACAACAGAAGGTACAATCATTTTGCCAAAGTGTGCCGGTCGCCGACGCCGTGGAACCCGCTAAGCAAGCAAAACCGCCCGTGCGGTGGTTAGCTCGATGATAAATTGAGCCACAGTGAAGAAATTTTTCCCCAACTACCCAATTAGAAAGAACCCAGCAGAGTTGTATGGATATGGTGGTCACAGAGTTAGCAACGTGGGTACCATTATGCTAACGGTCTGCTACAAGTTGAAGATTGTTTATGACTTCACGTTTCAAGTGAATACACATGGAGAAAACATTATGGGATGTGACCTGTTCTACCATTTGGGTTTTACCATCCATGACAACACCGGGTTCATTTTGTCTGGCTACAGTAACTGGGACACAATGGACATTGATGATGATGATGTGGTGTGGGACGAGTTTACAAAGGGTGACACCAACACCAAACAAGCCTTTCCAAGCGCACAGGAGGAGAGCTGCCCGGAGGGGCAGCAGCCGGATTCGCCTCAGATCCTCGCCCAGCTGGAGACTACGGCGCTCACTGCGGAGTTGCAGGAAAGGGAGCCCGTGTACACAGAGAACCTCAGCGCACAACAACCGGGCACGAACGCTAGCCACGACATAGAACAACCGCAACAATGCACACCAGGAAAGGGAGAAGAGAAGCCGGACCGCTTCAGCATCTTCGCTCAGCACCAGTCTGCAGGAGCCATGGCTGAGCCGACGGGTGAACGGTCTATGATGGTAAGTGACCCAGGAGAGACCCCGGGCGTCTTCAGGATCCATGACCAGCATTGGCCTCCAGGGACGGCCGCTGTAGCATTGGGTGAAGAGTCCGTGACCCAACAGGATGTGGCAGAACCACCATGGCTTGATGGACGTCCTGCAAGAATCGTGAGTACCACACCATTACAACCACAACGTCATATGCAGCCAGACAGAGCGTCGCTCACAATGATGAATTGGGTTCGGGCCCGCTGAACCAAGTGACCAGGCTCACAGTTGGCTGTTACATCATCACTGCCATTGACACACATGAAAATAGTGGCACAGCTGGAAACAGGAACGGGACAGCGGGACAGCTGTCCGCGGGAGGTGAGAGCAGCTGCTGCGGATTGAGTTGCGGTGTTGGAGCCGATCTAGCTGGTGTGGGATCCAGGCCGGGACAGTATTGACGAGCGTGTCATGGCTTTAGAGGGATGGCACCCGGGCCTAGTGAAATTGGCGCTGCCAGGGGCACATCCACCAAGAGCCTGCTACATGGCCCCTCCAGCAGAACCGCCTTCTCCATGGAAGACTGTGGAAAAAAAAGTGACTGTTTAAGTAAGAGCATGGCTGGTGAAGAGGCAGAAAAATCCACTCAACCACGTCGGGTCCAGCGGTGGGCCACCCGCTGACCCTAGTTCAGGAGTTTAAGGGTTATGCTAAATTGGGGACAGTTATAATTAATGAAGTGTTGTGTTTTTTCCAGGGAGGGGTGGGGTGAATGTTATGAAAGGATTTAGGGCAGTGAGCGATGTGGTGACGTGGCCAACTGGTGTCGTCATCGTGCCGATCTTTATAAAGGGGAATCAGCCATGTTATGGTCTCTTTGGTGACTTGCCCCATTAAACCACAGTCAGGAGCCGAGCGCTCTTATGCATGTACTGTATTACTGAGAGTTCTGTAGTTCCAGCACAGCCTACTCGTCCGTCTTCATTACGAGGTTTGTGGACATAACAGGTAACAGTGTTTAAGCAATTGAAAAAAATACTGGCGGCTGCCAGTGGTACCCCTCAGCCTCTTTGTTGTTGAGATATACTTCACAGGGCATTTTGAGCTTGACCTTTGACAGCGTGAACCAGTGTACAAAGTTTGGTGACCCTAGCTTTACTTATTCTATGGTAGTGGGCTTAGGGAAAGTTAACTGTGACTTATTAACTTTTAACTCCAAACCAATAGTTGGAGGTCAGGATCTCAGGGTGAACATGTGTACCATTTGGTGACTCTAGGTTTACTCTTTCTATAGTAAAAGAGCATGGGTAATGCTATGCTTGACCTTTGACCTTTTGATCCCAAAACTATAGACAGAGGTCAGGGTCTCTGGGTGAACATGTATACCAAGTTTGGTGACCCTAGGTTTATTCATTCTATAATAATAGTTCAAAGGGAATGTTAACCTTGATCTTTGGACACCAAACCCATAGTTGTAGGTCAGGGTTTTAGGGTAAACCTGTGTACAAAGTTTGGTGGCCCTAGCTTTACTCATTCTATAGTAAAAGTGCAAAAGGAATGTTAACATTGACCTTTGACCTTTTGACCCCAACCCATAGACACAGGTCAGGGTCACATGATGAACATACACTACTCACAATAAGTTAGGGATATTCGGCTTTCAGATGAAAGTACCTAAAATGTACTATAACCTTTACAGGTGAACTTAATTGGACCTTCTCCAACCTTTTGAATGCACGTGTCCAACTGTTCAATGTTTCAGTACTTTTTGCATGATTTGCTGTTCTTTAACAAAGTGCTTAACGGCAAAATTCACAACGGGTGTTTGATCCATGAATCAACCAATACATTTTCTGTTTCAATTACAATTGCTAGCTATTTAAACAGTCCTCTTCATCATGCTGTTCACATTTTGACATCATGAGACCAAGATGACACCTAACAATCAACAGTATCTCACCATTGCAAGGTTTCAAACAGGATGTTCTCAGAGGGAAATGGCCACTGAGCTTAGAGAGTCACAGAGTGTCATCAGCAGGTTACAACAGAGATACAGAGAGACAGGAAGAGTCACAGAAAAGCATAGAAGTGTACGTCCTTTGGCCACATCCCACGCTGATGACCGCTTCATTGTGAACAGTGCCCTGTGGAACCGGATGATGAATCCCACTCAACTCCAAGCACATTTAAGGGAGGTGAGAGGCACTCAAGTGTTACGTCAGACCAATGAAACCGTTTACATCAGCATGGTCTCTGTGCTAGACGACCTGCAAGGGTACCTGACCACACCACCAGGCACAGGTGTCATCATCTTGCATGGGCCAGGGAGCATTTACGCTGGACAAGGGACTGTGTGGCCTCAGTGCTGTTCTCTGATGAAAGTCGATTCACGCTGAGCAGAAATGATGGCCGCTAACGATGTTGGAGACGTCAAGGAGAGGGCTATGCATCAGCCGCTGTTGTCACCATGTTACAGTCTGGGCAGGTGTGTCTTGTTAATACAGAACTGCCCTACACCTTGTGAATGGTACAGGGACAAACTGATACTACCTGAATAGCATCATTAATCCAGTCGTTTAGCCCCTGCATAAACAACACATGCCTAATTTCACCTTCATGGATGGCAATGCTCCAGCTCATCGAGGTCACATCATTAGTGAATGGCTGCTGGAGGCTGGGGTACCTCAAATGGTGTGGTCTGCACTTTTTCTAGGCCTGAATCCCATAGAAAACCTACTGGATCAACTGAGTCACCGTGTAGAGGCTCGTAACACTGCACCCCACAACCTCAATGACCTGAGGGCCGCCCTTCAAGAATAGTGGAATGCCATGCCTCAGCAGACAATAAATTGATTGTGAACAGCATGAGACATTGTTGTCCAGCTGTAACTGATGCTCAAGGGCATACAACAAGTTATTGAGACAATGACATTTTTTGTTGTGGTATACCCACCACTGTTGTTGGCTTTTGTTTCAATAAATTGTTTGAGATGAGGAAATCACCATTGCATGCTTCTACTTAAATGCCCTATTTTCATGATACAATATCCCTTAGTGTGAACTTTTTACATTTCCCATAAATTTCAGCTGAAAGCCAAATATCCCTAACTTTTTGTGTGTAGTGTATGTGCCAAGTTTGAGCCTAGCTTCACTCATTCTATAGTAAAAAGGGATATTGAATACTAACCTTGACCTCTGACCTTTTGACACCAAATTTATAGTCTGGGGTCAGGGTCTCAGGGTTGACCAGTGTACCAAGTTTGGTGAGTCTAGCTTCACTCATTCTATAGTAAAAGGGCATAGGGAATGCTAACTTTCAATTCAATTCAATTCAATTCAACTTTATTTATATAGCGCCATTTCACAGCAACAGTCATCTCATAGCACTATCAACTGTAGGGGGGACCCCCACAGTTGCAGAAAGACCCCAGCAATCAGGCGATCCCCTGTGAGCAAGCACTTGGCGACGGTGGAGAGGAAAAACTCCCTTTTAACAGGAAGAAACCTCCAGCAGAACCAGGCTCAGGGAGGGGCAGTCATCTGCTGCGACTGGCTGGGGGGTGAGGGGATAGAGAAGAAGAAAAGAACAGACATGTAGAGAGTCTTTGAGATGACAAACTTTGACCTTTGACCTTAGTCAGAGGTTAGCCTGTAAGCCGTCCAAAATTTGTCTTACAAACAATGACATTGATTTGAAAAGGCTACATTATTTCTTTCAGTAGTTATTGCATTGACAAGATTTTGGGAAAATTGACCTCTGACCTCGACCTGTTCACCTAGCAGGGTGATGACAATATCTATTCAGCCTTTAGAGGGTGAGGAGTAAAAAACTGTAAATACGTATCTGAAGTTAGGAATTTTGACATAGCAGGCTTGGTGATAGATTTTTTATGTCAACCCCAATAAAACTGGTTTTTTTTGCCTATACTGTAGACATTGTCATCATTTTATCATTACTTTTGCTGCCTTGCATTGTGGAAAATAAGGTTTTGTATCAGGAGTTTACACGTGCAGCTTTCAAATAATTCAAATACCGTAAAAAAAAAAAACACCAAAAAAAATATTCAATCCCAATATGACTCTTTCTGTACATCCTAGACTTCACATTAAAATCAGTTGAAAAACATACCTAGTTTGTGCTTGTGGGAACAAAAGCAATCATTTGGCAATCTTTCAAGGACATATGTAGGACAATAGAACATCAATCATATTCTTAATGATAGGTGGTTGTGGGTGAAGGCTGTGTGGCAGGTTGTGGGCCATCACCATCTCCCAGGCATCCACCAGATAAACTTTTACTCCTTTAAAAACAGCTCTGAGCACCTTATCACGCTGCAATGAGTACCAGTCACTATTGATCAATGTTTCATTCAGTGTCAGAGCTTTAGGGTTTGCAGTCCTGATGGCTACCAGTGTGCCAGGAGCCCTGGATAGCAGCTGCACCACTGCCCTACGGATGTTCTGCAACCGACGGATGTACACCTCAACAGGAAAACTGCTGAAATGTGACCAAACCGAAATAACTACCACAGTGTTGTTGCCTCCAGTTAAATGGTCAAGCTCATTGGCAATATACCGCATCTCACTGGTTGGGACATGAAAGCGGATAGGAGGACCATGGCAGCGGTATGTCACCAAGATATTGTTTACATCGTCCATCGCCATGAGAGGTCCAGGATGTTTTATGTGGTATGGGGTGTAAATCCTTAGATCTAAAAGTGGTAAAGAAGAAAGAAAGTTAACCCCATTAATAAAGTACAACCCATGTCAGAAAGGTTATTGGGACAGCTACCTGGTAATACTTCTTGGAGGTATTCAAACCACTGCCGAACTGTGGAGTCCCCATACAGGTGGAGCTTCTTCCTCTTCAAACACTGACTGATGGCTGAGGGTGTGTTGAACTGGTTAACTTTAGTGCCACCTAGGGCTTGCCAAGCACCAAGATAGTAATATCCAGAGGGTCTAGATGTCACAATGTTGGTCTTAATCAATGGTTGGCCTAAAAACAATAAAACATTTATATACAGTTAGGTCAATGTAGATTTGGAAACTGACACAGATTGTTTTTCAGTTGTTTACCAATTTGTTTATCAACACTGGGCTTAAAATGCAGGCTTTCAACTTTAATTTGAGGGTATTCACATCCAAATTGGAATTACAGGTTAGGAATTGCAACCATTTTTACAAAAAGTCTCCTCATTTCAGGTGCTCAAAAGTAAATTATCATAAATATAATTTTCATTTTTAATACTTTGTTGACAATCCTTTGCAGGCAATGACTGCCTTAAGTCTGGAACCCATGGACCTGCTGGGTTTCTTCCTTTGTGATACTTTGCCAGGCTTTTACTGTAGTTGTTTTCAGTTGTTACTTGTTTGTAAGTCTTTCTGCCTTAAATTTTGTCTTAAGCAAGTGAAATGCATGCTCGATCGAGTTGAAATCTGGTGATTGACTCAGCCATTGCAGAATATTGCAGTTCTTTGTCTTAAGAAACTCATGGGTTGCTTGTAGGATATGTTTTGGGTCCTTATTAATCTGTACTGAGAAGTGCCATTCAATCAACAGATAGTATACCCCAATACAGTTCAGAATTCATCTGGCCGCTTCTGTCTTCTGTCACATAATCAATAAACACTAGTGACACAGTGCCATTGGAAGCCATGAATGTCCATGCTGAGGTGATTAAAACTGTTAGGTTAAGTGCTAAATCACTTCACATTCCAACAGCCATCACTTATATGGTAAGAGAAACAGAGAAGGGGAAGGGATTCTTGCGTACAGGGAGAGTATAAACATGGCTCTAGTAAACACCTTCTATGAAAAACCAGAAGAGCAACTTATCACATATAAAAATGGAGGCCACACAACACAAATTGACGATGTGATGATAAAAAGAGCAGACCTGATAAATGAGAAGAACTGTGAAGTGATTCCAGGAGAAGTAATAATAATAATAATAATAATAATAAATTTATGGGTGCCTTTCATGACACTCAAGGTCACCTTACAGTAACAAAAATAGACAAAATACATTAGAACAAACATAAAACATAGGCAAAAGACAATGCAACTCAGTGTGGATAAGCAAGCCTGAACAGATGGGTTTTAGTTTAGAACTGAAAAGTGAGAGACAATCAGTGTTATAGAAATCAGGAAGGAATGTATTTCTAAGTTTCAGTGCTGAGAAGCTGAATTCTCTGCCACCCATGGTAGTGAGGTGAACAGAAGGAACAGTGAAATTAATGAAAGAAGAGGATCTAAGAGTGCATGCAGGTATAGTGATGCGGAGGAGGTCAGAGCAATACAGAGGGGCAAGGTTGCGGATGGCCTTGTAGGTGAGTAACAGTATTTTGTACTGTATTTGGGATGTGACAGGCAGTCAGTGAAGCTGCTGCAGAACAAGAGTTATGTGATGAATAGATGGAGTCCTGGTGATGATGCGAGCTGCTGAGTTCTGTACCAGTTTTAATTTATGGAGGATTTTCTGTGGAAGACCAAACAGGAGGGAACTGCACTTGTCAAAATGAGATGTAACAAGACTCTGAAAAAAGGATGGCAGTAGTATGAGGTCTGAGGGAGGGGCGTAAGCGGTTGATGTTGAGGAGATGGAAGTATGCTAACTGAGTTATGTTGTTTATGTGAGATGTGAAGGAAAGCATGCTATCAAAGATGACACCCAGACTCTTTACCTGAGGGGACGGAGAGATAAAAGAAGTGTCCAATGACATATTGAAACTAGAACATTAGGTAAGAGTGGATTTTGTGAAACGATTAACATTTCTGTTTTATCACTTTTTAATTTGAGGAGATTGAGTGTGAACCAGGACTTTATCTCTGAGAGACAGTCAGTGAGGGATGAAGGTGTGAGGGTGGAGTTATACAGATTTAGTGGAGATGTAGAGCTGATTGTCATCTGCATAGCAGTAGAAATGAATATGATATTTATGGAAAATATGACCAAGGGGAGTTGCCTTGATTTCTTTGTATGTCTGGATTGACATGTTTAATACTTTTTATAATGCTTACTATACTATTATACTTATTATATACAGTATATACTGTATATATATATATATATACAGTATATATATATATATTTTTTTTTTTTTTTTTTTTTTTTTTTTTCTGTTGCCATCTGCCAAGATGCTGAAAATGAAATGATGGTGGATATTTCAGCAAGACAATGATCCTGAACACTCAGCCAAGGAAACTCTCAACTGGCTCCAGAGAAGGAAAATAAGGCTGCTAGAACGGCCCAGTCAGTCACCTGACCTGAATCCAATTGAAAAACCTAAGGAACAAACTGAAGATCAGAGTTCATAGAAGACACCTACAGAACCTTCAAGATTTGAGGACAGTTTGTGTGGAAGAATGGACTAAAATCACTCCTGAGCAATGCCTGTGCCATTTCTCCACACAGGAGATGTCTGGAAGCTGTTATTAGCAACAAAGGCTTTTCTATTAAATATTAAATAAATTTCACCAAATGTGTTCAATACTTATTCCCTGTGCTATTTCACTTTATTAAATATAACTTTTTTGTGAACACAATTGCCTTGATTTCTTTGCATGTATGGATTACTTTGGTTGTTGCTGATACCTGATGAAAATCTCAGGTCAGTGGCTCCATCAGAAATAGGTTTAATGAGAAAAATGTTGATATGTTCAGTACTTAGTTACCCCACTACATAGACAGTATCTCACAAAAGTGAGTACACCCCTCACATTTTTGTAAATATTTTATTATATCTTTTCATGGGACAACACTGAAGATATGACACTTTGATACAATGTAAAGTGGTCAGTGTACAGCTTGTATAACAGTGTAAATTTACTGTCACCTCAAAATAATTCAACACACAGCCATTAATGTCTAAACCGTTGGCAACAAAAGTGAGTACACCCCTAAGTGAAAATATCCAAATTGTGCCTAAAGTGTCAATATTTTGTGTGGCCACCATTATTTTCCAGCACTGCCTTAACTCTCTTAGGCATGGAGTTCACAAGAGCTTCACAGGTTGCCACTGGAATCCTCTTCCACTCCTCGATGACGACATCACAGAGCTGGTGGATGTTGGACGCCTTGCGCTGCTCCACCTTCCATTTGAGGATGCCCCATAGATGCTCGATAGGGTTTAGATCTGGAGACATGCTTGGCCAGTCTATCACCTCTGCCATCAGTTTCTTTAGCAAGGCAGTGGTCGTCTTGGAGGTGTGTTTGGGGTTGTTATCATGTTGGAATACTGCCTTGTGGCCTAGTTTCCGAAGGGAGGGGATCATGCTCTGCTTTAATATGTCACAGTACATGTTGGCATTCATGGTTCCCTCAATGACCTGTAGCTCCCCAGTGCCGGCAGCACTCATGCAGCTCCAAACCACGGCACTCCCACCACCATGCTTGATCGTGTGGTCTGTGGTCTGTGACCAAGTGTGACTGTAGACACACTTGTCTTTGTTCTCCTCACTTAGTTGCCACCACATACGCTTGACACCATCTGAATCAAATAAGATTTTTTTGATCTCATCAGACCACAGGACACGGTTCCAGTAATCCATGTTTTTAGACTACTTGTCTTCAGCAAACTGTTTGTGGGCTTTCTTATGCATCACCTTTAAAAGGGGCTTCCTCCTGGGATGACAGCCATGCAGACCAATTTGATGCAGCGTGTGGCGTATGGTCCAAGCACTGACAGGCTGACCCCCCCATCCCTTCAACCTCTGCGGCAATGCTGACAGCTCTCATATGTCTATTTTCAAAAGACAACCTCTGGATATGACACTGAGCACGTGCACTCAACTTCTTTGGTCGACCTTGGCAAGGCCTGTTCTGAGTGGAACCTGTCCTGTTAAACTGCGGTATTGTCTTGGCCACCATGCTGAAGCTCACTTTCAGGGTGTTGGCAATCTTCTTACAGCCTAGGCCATCTTTATGTAGAGCAACAATTCTTTTTACAGATCCTTAGAGAGTTCTTTGTCATGAGATGCCACGTTGAACTTCCAGTGACCAGTATGAGAGAGTGTGAGAGCAATAACACCAAATTTAACACACCTGCTCCCCATTCACTCCTGAGACCTTGTAACACTAATGAGTCACACAACACTGGGGAGGGAAAATGGCTAATTGTTCACAATTTGGACATTTTCACTTAGGACTGTACTCACCTTTGTTGCCAGTGGTTTAGACATTAATGGATGTGTGATGAGTTATTTTGAGGGGACAGCAAATTTATGTTGTTATACAAGATGTACACTGGCTACTTCACATTGTATCAAAGTGTCATATCTTCAGTGTTATCATGAAAAGATATAATAAAATATTTACAAAAATGTGAGGGGTGTACTCACTTTTGTGAGATAATATATTGTGTGTGTGTGTGTGTGTGTGTGTGTGTGTGTGTGTGTAAGAGAGAGAGAGAGAGAGAGAGAGAGAGAGAGAGAGAGAGAGAGTGAGTGAAAAGTGGTGTGAAAAAGTCTTCGCCCCCTTCCTGATTTCTCATTTTTTTGTATGTTTGTCACACTTAACCCAATGACTGGCACAGGCGCTCCGTTGCGCCATAAGCCCCTAGCGGTCAAGATTTTTTTCAAGTAAATATTCAGTTCAGACGTCACAGATTTTCAAGGCTATAACTTGAAAGTGGTAAGAGATAATGGCTTACTGTCAATAAGGAAGATGTAGAATATGATCCAAAGTTTGAGATAGGAGTAAATTTATGAATCCATTTTGGATAATGCAATGCAGCCATAACAAATTACATAACTTTCGGTCAAAAATGGACTTTTGGACATATTTACACAAAGGATGGTTTTGTTTTCTTGTCACCGGTTTTGTTTGTTTTTTGTTTTGTTTTTTTGTTATCTTCTCTTCAAAGAATATGAACCAGAACATTAGTAGAATGTCAACAAACAAAGAAATTCGTCAGACTTACTGCTGGCCAGGCAGCTCTCGCTTCATCCATTTCTGTCCATCCTGGTCATTATTTTGCCTTCTGTCGGTCATTTGCGCTTTCTCTCCTACATCCAGAACCTCCTATGATTATCCCACCTCAATTTTGCTTTTATTCCACCACAATTTATCTTATATGACGACACAGAACTGGCACGATTGTTCTGTGCAGTCACATGGTGCTGGGGGCGATAGCAGGTGGACATCAACCAGCTTCGCCCACCCTCTACCACAACAACATGTTGATATTTACCTTCATAAGCTAAATAATCTCTTTTTAAAATCATAGTTGGCAAATTCGGGAGCAAATGCTTCCTCAGTCCTGCAATTGAGTAAGATCTAGATTTGTTTACAAATCTTCTTCTTTGGTGAGGTTTCAGGATTATTCTATGTCCACCATAAGTCCTCCAAGGCAAGAGCAGTAAGTTATACGTGTCTGCCACCTTGTGAGGTGGAATCCTTTGTACAACTTAAATCTACTGGGGAGTTTTTGGCCACATCATATAACATCACATAACAGGCACAGCGCTGTGACTGTGCCAGTGGGGGTGCTATCTGTCCATGAAATCTTGCCACAATAAGGGTTAAATTTTTCAGATCATCAAACAAATTTAAATATTACACAAAGATAAGATAAGATAAGCCTTTATTAGTCCCACAACGGGGAAATTCCAGGATTGCAACAGCACAGGGATAGCAACACTCAGAGCAACAATCAGAAGGCAAGAAAAAAAAAAAAAAAAAAAAAACAAGCAAGCAAGAGCAGCTAATAAACATATGTACGTATTACTATAAAATATATATATATACACACACACACAGACACACAGTGCAGAGCATTGTAGCTGGATGGAATAAATATATGAATATATGAACACACAGTGCAGAGCATTGTAGCTAGATGGAAGAAATATGTAAATATATAAACACCCACAGTACGGAGCATTGCAGCTAGGTGGAATAAATATGCAAGTATATAAACACACACAGTGCGGAGCAATGTAGCTAGATGGAATAATATGTAGATATATAAATATATAAACACACCCAGTGCTGAGCATTGTAGCTAGATGGAATAAATATGCAAATATATAAACACACACAGTGCAGAGCATTGTTGCTAGATGGAATGAAACAGCATAACCGTCTACTTAGTTATCCTACATGGTATGATTATGTGCCCATACATATTCTCACCCTCCATAGCGACCGGTATGTTCCTAGTTGTATGCCGGAGGGGACCATTGTGTAAGTCTATTGCATCTTTTGCATTCAAAAAACTATTAGTTTGTTACGTCTTTTTGCTATCTCTGCGAGCAGCCCTGCTTAGGTTGTACAGTCTGACAGCCGTTGGTAGGAAGGACCTACGAAACCTCTCGGTTGTGCACCTGGGATGATGTAGTCTGCTGCTAAATGAGCTCCTCAGTGCATTCAGTATGTCCTGCATAGGGTGGAACTCGGACTCCAGCAGAGATGACAGTTTAGCCACCGTCCTTCTCTCTCCTATCTCCTCCATCGGATCAAGGCGCTGCCCCAGGACAGAGCTAGCTTTCTTAATCAGTTTGTTCAGTCTCTTCCTATCGGCTGCAGTAATGCCACTGCCCCAGCAGACCACTCCAAAAGTGATGGCTGATGCCACCACCGTGTCATAGAATGACTTCAGCAGCTTCCCTTGTACACCAAAAGACCTGAGTCTCCTCAGCAGGAACAGCCTGCGCTGTCCCTTCTTGTAGAGTGCATCAGTATTGTGTGACCAGTCTAGTTTATTGTTCAGATGAATACCCAGGTACTTATAGGATGTCACCATCTCGATGTCTGTTCCCTGTATATTTACTGGTACTGTGAGGGGCTGCCCATGCCTGCGGCAGTCCACCACCAGCTCCTTAGTTTTCCTCGCGTTGATCTGGAGGCAGTTCCGATGGCACCAGTCCACGAAGTCCTGGATAAGCCCTCTGTACTCAGCTTCATCTCCATTGGAGATGAGACCAACGATCGCAGAGTCATCAGAGAACTTCTGTAGATGGCAGTGTGTTGTGTTGTGTGAGAAGTCCGCAGTATAAAGAGTGAACAGGAAGGGAGCCAGCACCGTTCCCTGGGGGGGCCCCCGTGCTACTGATGATCGTGTCGGAAACACAGTCCCGGGTTCTCACAAACTGAGGCCGGTTCGTGAGGTAGTCCAGGATCCATGATGACAGGTGCTGGTCCACCCCTGCGCGCAGCAGCTTGTCCTTCAGGATCATCGGTTGGATGGTGTTGAAAGCACTGGAGAAGTCAAAGAACATGATCCTCACCATATTCCGGGCTTCTCCAGGTGGGACAGAGAACGGTGAAGGAGGAAGATCACCGCATCCTCCACCCCAATGCCATGCTGGTAGGCGAACTGGAGTGGATCCATCGCTGGTTCCACCAGGGGGCGGAGGTGAGCAAGGAGCAGTCTCTCCAGGGTCTTCATCAAGTGGGACGTCAAGGCCACCGGTCTGTAGCTGTTCAGGTCTTTGGGGTGGGAAGTTTTTGGTACAGGTACCACACAAGATGTTTTCCACAGCTGTGGTACCCTCCCCAGTTTCAGGCTCATGTTGAAGATATACGTCACAATCCCACACAGCTGGTCTGCACAGGACTTGAGGAGCTTTGCGCTGATGCCGTCCGGTCCCGGCGCCTTCCTCGCCTTGATCTTCCTCAGCTCCGTCCTCACCTGGGTCCTGGTCAGGGTCAGGATGGGGGGCTGTGTGTTGGGAGTGGGGGGGGTGTTGGTGGAGTGGGGAGTGGGCAGCAGGACTTGATTTCTTTAGAGGCAGCAGTGGTTGTTGTGCAGTCAGGGGGGAGGGCGGTTGGTCAAATCTATTGAAAAACAGATTCAGGTTGTTCGCCCACTCCCTGCCCCCTGTGGCCTGGGGGGAGGTATTCTGGAGCCCCGAGATGGTTTTGAGGTTTCTCCAGACCCCGCTGATGTCGCTCTGTTGCAGCTTGTCCTCCATCTTCTTCCTGAAGCTGTCCTTGCCTTCTCTGATCTTTCTCCTCAGCTCCCTCTGTACGGACTTCAGCATCTCCCTGTTCCCTGACCTGAAGATCCTCTTCTTCTCTCTCAGAAGTGTTTTTATCTCAGGGTTGATCCAGGGTTTGTTGTTTGAGTGACGCCGTATGGTCTTGGTGGGACCGGATTTGTCCACACAGAAGCTGAGGTAGCCCGTGAAGGTGTGAATGAGGCCATCGATGTCCTCACCATGTGGATCGCAGAGCTGCTTCCAGGCGGTGGCTTCAAAACAGCCCTTTAGGGTGTCCATTGTCTCCTCAGACCATAACTCCACAGTGTGCATGGCCGGAGGTTGTCTGTGCACTAGGGGTTTGTACACCGGCCGGAGATGAACCAAGTTGTGATCCGATCTCCCGAGTGGGGGGAGTTGTGATGAGGTGTACGCCTCCTTAGTGTTTGCGTAGAATAAATCCAGTGTTTTATTGTCTCTAGTGTGGCATGTGACATACTGGGTGAACGTGGGTAGAATGGGAGACAGTGAAACATGGTTGAAATCGCCTGAGATGAGGAGAAGAGCATCTGGGTGTTCTGTCTGCAGCCTGCTGGTTACTGAATGGATGACGTCACGTGCTGTCCCAGCGTTCGCCGTCGGATTTGCATAAACAACAATGCAGATCACGTGTGAGTGTTCTCTCGGGAGATATGTAGGCCTCATGCTAACAGCTAGCAACTCAATGTCTTTGCTGCAGTGTCGTTGTTTAACAGTGATATGTCCCGATCTGCACCAGTTGTTGTTAACATACATTATCACTCCACCGCCCCTAGCCTTGCCACTGTCTGGTGTTCGGTCAGCTCGTATCATGTGAAAACCCTCCAGCTCAATGTTAGCATCTGCTGCTAGTTCAGTTAGCCACGTCTCAGTAAACAAAAGGAGAGAGCACTCCCGGTATGTGCTATCATAACGGGAGATAGCCGCTAGCTCATCTAACTTTCCCAGTATCGACCGTACATTTCCCATGACAACAGATGGAAGGGAGGGTCTGTACCTTATATTTTTTGTCCTCCGCCTTACTCCAGCCCGGCAGCCGCGGCGTTTTCGCCTCAGTTCTCTCGGTATGTCGAGTTTTTCCAATGGGACCGGGTGGCGGTTGAATGCTAGCAGCTGTTCTCTGCTGTATCGTATCCTGCTATAGACAGTGGCTCCGTCCACCGGCTCAGGAGACATTTAGGACGATCTGTGTGTCCGTGATATAAGTGGGGTGAAAAAAAAAGACGGATCAAAAGAGAGAGGAAGGGAAAAAGACTCGGAATCGAGCCGCTGTTGCAAAAGGCAGCCGACTCGTGTGGCGCCGAGAGAAAAAAAAAAAAAAAAAAAAAAAAAAAAAAAAAAAAAACAAGATAACAAGATAACACAAGTAAACACAAAATGCAGTTTTTAAATGGAGATGTTTATTACTAAGGGAGAAAAAAAAACAAACCTACATGGCCCTGTGTGAAAAAGTGATTGCCCCATAAACCTAATAATTGGTTGGGCCACCCTTAGCAGCAACAACTGCAATCAAGCTCTTGCGATAACTGGCCATGAGTCTTCAACAGCACTGTGGAGGAATTTTGGCTCACTCATCTTTGTGGAATTGTTGTAATTCAGCAACATTGGAGGGTTGTCGAGCAGCAACCACCTTTTTAAGGTCATGCCACAGCATCTTAATTGGATTAAGGCCAGGACTTTAAATAGGCTACTCCAAAGTCTTCATTTTGTTTTTCTTAAGCCATTCAGAGGTGGACTTGCTGGTGTGTTTTGGACCATTGTCCTGCTGCAGAACCCAAGTGAGCTTCAGCTTGAGGTCACGGACAGATGGCTGAACATTCTTCTTCAGGATTTTTTGGTAGACAGCAGAATTAATGGTTCCATTTACCACAGCAAGTATTCCAGGTCCTGAAGCAGCAAAACAGCCCCAGAACATCACGCTACCAGCACCATATTTTACTGTTGGTATGATGTTTCTTTTCTGAAAGGCTGTGTTACTTTTACGCCGGATGTAATGGGACACACACCTTCCAAAAAGTTCAGCTTTTGTCTCATCAGTCCACAGAGTATTTTCCCAAAAGTCTTGGGGATCATCAAGATGTTTTCTGGCAAAACTGAGACAAGCCTTTATGTTCTTTTTGCTCAGCAGTGGTTTTCATCTTGGAACTCAGCCATGCAGACCATTTTTTCACAGTTTCTTTCTTATGGTGGAGTCATGAACACTGACCTTAACTGAGGCAAGTGAGGCCTGCAGTTCTTTGAATGTTGTTGTGGGGTCTTTTGTGACCTTTTGGATGAGTCGTTGCTGCACTCTTGGGGCAATTCTGGTCAGCCAGCCACTCCTGGTAAGGTTCACCACTGTTCCATGTTTTCACCATTTGTGGATAATGGCTCTCACTGAGGTTCGCTGGAGTCCCAAAGCTTTAGAAATGGCTTTATAACCTTTTCCAGTCTAATAGATCTCAGTTACTTTGTTTCTAAGGAAAAGGAGAAGCCATCTTTATTGTCATTCAAATCCATACAGCCAATCATGTACAGTTGAAAGAAATTATGTTTCTCTTACCTACAATGTTAATTACACACATATATAGAATCAAAGTGGTCGCTGCCATGCAAGGCGCCAACACAAATTTCCCTCCTCCATTCCATTATTGCTGAGCACCAAGCTGGATGGCAGGAAGTACTGCTTTTATATGGTCTTCGGCATGACCCAACCGGGATTTGAACCCTGGCCTCCCAGGTGTGGGGCGGATGCTCTACCAACTGAGCCACCACTCCGGTTCTCATTTGTTCCTGAATTTCTATTGAATGTCTAGCTTTTGAGGATCTTTTTGTCTGCTTCACTTTGTCAGGCAGGTCCTATTTAAGTGATTTCTTGATTGAAAACAGGTGTGGCAGTAATCAGGCCTGGGTGTGGCTCGAGAAATTTAACTCCACTTTCCAAAGATGTGATAAACCACAGTTAATTTATGTTTTAATGGTGGGGGGGGGGGAATTACTTTTTCATACAGGGCCATGTAGGTTTGGATTGTTTTTTAGCCTTAATAATAAACACCTTCATTTAAAAACTGCATTTTGTATTTACTTGTGTTTTCTTTGTATAATATTTAAATTTGTTTGATGATGTGAAACATTTAAGTGTGACAAACATAAAAAAAAAAGAGAAATCAGGAAGGGGGCAAAGACTTTTTCACACCACTCTTTTTATATATACTGTATATAAAATCAAAAGTCGAATGCAGCATGAAACAAATTGGGGATTTTTTTGTGGGGTAGGCCATATCACCCAGCCGTAACTGCCACAGTGTATTGCAACATTACTTTTTTATCAATCCCCACCACCCCTAGTATGTAAACATTTGACCTCATCTACGAGTATATCTGTTAATGTGGGTTGGTGTGGACTTTACCTGTCATTTTTGGCAAAACGCTGATACTGGAAGGTCCTGAAGCTGACAGGTAGACTTTCAGGTTGACACCTCTGGAAACACACAAAACAGCATGTTTTTTTTTAAAAGTAGTAAGAGGACTGAAAATTAGAACAAAACATGTTAAAATTTAAAATTTCACTGTCCAGCTGTACTGACTTTTTCAAGATGACAATTAGTCTGACTAGCCATATATCACTTTTTCCAATAATGACCAGCAGTATTACTTTTATCATTTGAATGACTCCAAAAAAGTATTGCTGTATTTCTATTAGATATGTTGCTTTAAAGATAGCTTGCTGTACTATTCAAGTCTCAGAAGAGGTGTGTAACTTGAGTCAAAAGCCATGTTTACATGGACACAAGTAACCGGATTAAAAGCCTGATCAGAATAAAAATGCCTCATGTAAACACGCCAATCTGAATATTCTGACCCGATCACAGTCATTTGGATCAAAATTTCTTTCCAATTGAGACGGGTGGGTTATGCTGATTGTTATTCATTGGTGTGCATATAAACACTTAATCTAAAGCTTGGGTAGAAAATATGTTTACTGTGCATGTCTGTATGTCAGTCACACATCGACGTGACGTATTTCCGCCTTTACAGCAGCTAGCGGAAGACATGGCAAGAGTAAAACAAAACTGGTCTGTATCATCCTGCTGTCTCCCTCTGTTCGTCATCTGCAGAAGTATGTACTTGTAGCTTCATTACGGAGACCAGCAGAAGCAAAAGTACAGTCTGAATATCACAATACAAGTCCATTTCAAAAAGAGAAAGACACAAAGCGGGGTTTGTTTACATTGAAAGTTGCTTCTTCTTCTACTATTTCTGGAATGTAGGATAATTGTGCGTATGTCAAAATGATTTAGTCCATTCAAATGTGTGACACATGGAAATGCACGTCCTAATCGGATCAACTATTTCAGGATCCATGTAAACAGTAAAGTTCTAATCTGATTTGCAATCAGATTGAAGAAATTTTGCCCATGTAACCGTGGCTATTGTCTACAAGTAGTATCATTCAAGACATTTTTTTATTTGTATATTTTTAGACTTGCTGTGCTGCCTGTGAAAAACCCTAGACTCCATTGAAATTATAAGTACACTGACTCTTGAAAGAGCTTCTCCTCGTTGATCTTGATTTTATGTTTGTAGCCTCCCTTTCGGTGGAAGAGTCTGTCATTGCAGCTCAAGGTCTTTGGCTTGTAGCAAAACCACGGCTCACCTGTATGGATGTCTGTGTAATTGCACACTGGCTGCTCGGTTGCACGCAAACATACATTACATGTGGTGATTTCATGAACCAAGCCTGATCGAAAGAAGCTTTGGAAGACAACCCTGTCATGTTGTTCCATGGTCAGTCTGTGCAACACAGAGATTGCCTCGCTGGAGTGAACCAAAATCACCTAAAAGGACATAGGACATAATAGGACATTACTATTTCCAACTCAACCAAAGATTAGAAATCTGGTTAACAAAAATTGCTTAGTTTGAAGCCTTAAGCCTCTTAAACACAACCTTATTTGGATCAGATGTAGAAAGTAGGACTAGATTGATAGCAACAGGGATCTGTGACACTACATCTAGGAAATAAAAAACACAATGTGGTGCTCAATGCTAACTTTTCCACCCATGATTGTCCTGCTTGCTTTCATTAGGATTATTTTTAAAGTTGAATTTAACATCATTACAACAATGTGTCATGATGCAGAGAGCATGGTTGGGGAACCGTGCTCACATCTTCAGTTATCTCCATTATTTTCTGTACTTTCCCCACTTCAGTTTAGAATTGGGATTTGAGTTTGGTTTTGTCTGGATTATGCTGGTTGAGTTTGCCATTTGTTTCTGTTTGTTAAAGAGTTGTTTTAGTATTTTAATCTTAGTTTTGCCATTATAGTCTTGTTCATTATTATTATGTGTCTATGGCCATTTTATCTTGTATATTAAATGATATCTTCCTGTGTCTGGATTTGAGCCTTCTTCGCCTTCGCCTTAGCTCCCTTTGAAGTGTTCATATTAATTATCATTGTTATTTATTTATTTTTTTTATCTTATCCTTGCCTTGATGGGTTGTCATCATTCTTTGTGTATTTTCTGTATCACGGTTTATTGCTTATTCTAGTATATGCTCTTATTTTGACAGCATACTTTATTTACTTCCTTTCTTAGTCAGGTTCGCGGTTGTCACAGCTGTCATGATTTTGTTTTTCATCCTCACTCTTGACCCTTGTTATCTTCACCTGTTTATCATTTTGTTAATCACTCTTTGCCCTATTTAAGGGATTCCACCCCTTAGCTCGGGGTGACGTCCTTCACTGTGTAATCCCGGCGTTTCCACACGCCTTTTCCTATTTGGTCACTCCAGCACTTCCACACGCCTTAGCCATTGGTGATATTCAACCTTCCTGTTTTCCTTCCCTTGAAGTCTGTAAGTTATATTTTGTGTTTTTCATTAAACCTTTGCAAACTCACATCCAGCGTTTGGATCTCCATTTCCGCCCTGCCTGGGCGATTCATGAAAGAAGGACGTTGCCAGTTTTGACCCAGCGGCTGTGAGTTGCCTTTTTTCCCCCCACCTGCTTTTGTGTTGCTGTTCTACCGGGAAAAGAGCCAATATGATTATGCCAGCTAACATGGACTCACCAGGCACGGATTTTAGTGTATTTGGACTGGAGGAGGTGGAGTGTTGGGCTATGGGATTACTGGAAGACATTATCTCAGACATCCGCGCTTCCCACACTCCTGAGGAGGCCCTGCAATGTCTGAACAGCACAACACAGGTTTTAGAGGCATAGCCCAGCCTGTGGAGTTATCTGGAACTCACGGTTCTCCTCGACTCTGTGTCCAATTCACAACACATGCTCGGCGGGCTGGGGAAAAATTCTCCTCCATCTGTATCCGTGCCGATGAAGAAGCATCCCTGGGGACAGACACCTCCAGCCTCTTGCCATCACCAAGCTGCAGCCCCGCCTTCTCCTCCCAAGCAGTGGAACACACCATCTGCCATCACTCCAGTACAGGAGGAGCCCACTCTTTGCCGGACTGGGTTCGCTGCATCAGTGCAATCAGACAGTCCTACTACCGAGGAGCTGGAGGAGCACCAGTGGGTTTTGCTTTCTGATGTGGATTTATTGTTGGATTGCAAGCCATGGCTCCTCCCGGAGTATGCAGCCCTGCTGGATAGAGAGTCACCAGGAGGGTCTTAGTCTGAGCCAACAATGGAGCCTCCCCTGACTCCGGCGTCTCGCCCACCAAGCCATGTGCCCATGTCCTTACTTCCTCGCCAGACGACCTCTGCAGCCCCAGGAAGGGATTTGTCTGGGCCTTTAGCAGCAGCAACCACAACTGCACAGGAATTAAGACAAGTACCTATTCATTCTCTAACACCTATAAATGAATTGTCTTGCCTTATTCCCAGTGGGGGGGACTCAGTAGCAGCCATCCACTTTGGCTGAGCCCTCACCACCTGCTGCTGCATCCATTCCTCAATCCTCATCTGCATCTCCTATGTTCCCCTCTGTTTTTTCTGTGTGTCCCCTGGTCCTGGGAGGAAGCCGCTGGACAACAGAGGGACCTGCTCTTCCGGAGATCACTGTTCCAGCCCCGCAGTCACATCTTGGACGGGAGAGAAGTGCCCCCTGTATCCCAAAACCTGAGCTGACAACAGAGTGTCCCTTGCATTTGGCATCGTGGAACCCGATGCCATCAGTGAGACTTTCCCTGGCGCCATTATACATGGCTAGGGTTCCGCAGCTTCAGCTGCTATGTCTGGGGTTCTGCCAGCGCCTGCCACCATGTCTGGGGTTTTGCCAGCTCCTGTCACCATGTCTGGGGTTCCGCCAGTTCCTGCCATCATGCAAGAAGTTCTGCCAGTTCCTGTCAGCACGGCCGAGGTTTCACCTGCCATCATGCCTGCTGCTTGGGCCACAACAGCAGAGTCACCGAAGTCATGGTCAGCAGTGGAGCTTGAGTGAAGGCAAGTCCTCTTTTTTTGTCTTTACTATATCAGTATTGGAGAGATTTTGTCTTGCTTGTGGCGGGGAGAACCAGTTGCAGCTGCCAACTGCTCCAAAGTTTTCCACCTCGGGCTCCACTGCTGCCAGTGACAGTGACCCGGTGTTTGTCTCTTCCTCCCCATCTGAGGTGGCTGTGTCAGGGATAGATTCCCAGGTGACTGGACTCGAGACGTCCCAGCCTGAGTTGCCTGGTTTCGCCACTGGTCAGCGGTCTTCAGCTGAGGTCGCCGCTGGTCAGCAGCGATGGTCATCAGTCCACTCTGCCTGGTTTTGCCGATGGTCATTAGTCCACTTCGCCTGGTTCCGCCGATGGTCATCAGTCCACTTTGCCTGGTTCCACCGATGGTCATCAGTCCACTTCGTCTGGTTCCGCCGATGGTAATCAGTCCACTTCATCTGGTTTCACTGATGATCATCAATCCTCTTCGCCTGGGTTTGCTGATGGTCATCGGTCCTCTTCGTCTGGTTTCCTCACTGGTCAGCCATCTTTGTCGCCTGGTTTCCTCACCAATCAGCCACCATCGTCGTCTGGGTTCGCCGCTCGTCAGCAGTCATCATTGGGTGTCAATGCTCTTCAGTTACTGGCTCACTGGATCCACACCTCGGCCCCTGCTGTCCGCAAACAGCACATTTTCCAGCTGCTACCTCCTGAAAGGGACGTATAATGCTCTGTGGTCCAATGGCTTAGGGACGCTGGGAAGGCACCCAACAGATTGTGTCCTCTGGTCCATTGGTGTTGGAATGCTGGGAGACTGCCCGATAGACTCTGCCTTCTGCTTGGGTGGCTCAGGGACTCTGGGAGGCCACCCAACACATTTCATCTTGTGGCCTGGTGGTCTTGGGACTCCAGCAGACCACCTGATCTGTCTTGTTTTGTTCCCTGTTGAGTGAGAAATTTGTTTTGACCAACCTGGCCTGTTTTTTCCTACCGCCCTCCCTGGAAGGGTGATTTTTTTTTTTTTTCTGTTCGTGTTGGGGGGGTTGCTTTGGGTTCTTTCTTTTTGATGTTACGCTGGGGTGTCTGGATTCCACCCCTTGGACGAGGGGCTCTGTCATGATGCGGAGCACAGTTGGGGAACCATCCTCACGCCTTCAGTAATCCTGATTATTTTCTGTACTTTCCCCACTTCAGTTTAGTATTGAATTTGAGTTTAGTTTTGTCTGTATTATGTTGGTTGAGTTTGCCCTTTGTTTCCGTTTGTTAAAAAGTTGTTCTAGTATTTTAATCTTAGTTTTGTCATTATAGTCTCATTCATTCATTCATCTTCTTCCGCTTAATCCTTTTCGGGTTGCGGGGGGGCTGGAGCCTATCCCAGCATCTTTGGGCGAGAGGCAGGGTACACCCTGGACAGATCGCCAGTCCATCGCAGGGCCAACACAGAGAGACAGACAACCATTCACTCTCACAGTCATACCTAAGGACAATTTAGAATCCCCAGTTTTGATGCCAATTAACCTAACATGCATGTTTTGGCATGTGGGAGGAAACCGGAGAAATCCCGGAGTAAACCCACGCAGACACGGGGAGAACATGCAAACTCCACACAGATCACTGTTGGTCGGGGGCTGGGATCGAACCCAAGATCTCCCGGCCAAGAGTGAGTTGCTGTGTTGCTGCAGTGCTAACCACTCTGCCACCATAATGCCCTGACCCAGGGAAAGGTTGACGGGGGTGGATCCCGCCCAGACTGGTACCGCTCCGGCGACCCGGTTCTGGCAGCTGGCGGTCCCCGGCCTGTGACGCACGTTTTCTCAAACGCTCGGCCAGTAAACGGTCTGGTCCTTCGCGATGCGTGTCGCCTCCACCTCCCCGGCGGGGAGGTAGAGGCCCTGTCTCACCAGCCCCCCTCCGGGTTGAGCGGTCACCCCCATCACGGATGGGGCCCGCCGGCCCCCGAGTGCGAGCGGGGCTACCTGGTTGATCCTGCCAGTAGCAGATGCTTGTCTCAAAGATTAAGCCATGCAGGTCTAAGTACACGCGGCCGGTACAGTGATACTGCGAATGGCTCATTAAATCAGTTATGGTCCCTTTGATCGTTCATCCGTTACTTGGATAACTGTGGCAATTCTAGAGCTAATACATGCAAACGAGCGCTGACCTCCGGGTATGCGTGCATTTATCAGATCCAAAACCCATGCGGGGCGGTCTCCCCTCGCGGGCGGCCCCCCGGACGCTTTGGTGACTCTAGATAACCTCGAGCCGATCGCTGGCCCTCTGTGGCGGCGACGTCTCTTTCGAATGTCTGCCCATTATAGTCTCATTCATTATTATTATGTGTCTATGACTATTTTATCTTGTATCTTAAATGATATCTTCCTGTGTTTGAATTTGAACCTTCTCCGCCTTCACCTTAGCTCCCTTTGAAGTGTTCATATTAATTATCGTTATTATTTATTTTTATCTTATCCTTGCCTTGGTGGATTGTCATCATTCTTTGTGTATTTTCTGTATCATGGTTTATTGCTCGTGACCCTGAGATACTTAAACTCCTCTATTTGGGGCAGGAGCTTGTCCCCAATCCGAAGAGGACAATCCACCTTTTTCTGGCTGAGGACCATGGACTTGGACTTGTAGGTCTTATTCATAAGTGAGGGGAGAATGGAGCGAGAGATTGACTGATGATCAGCATCTGCAGTGATGCAGACATTGTACTGGTCTGTTGTGGTGAAGAGGGAGCTAAGCTCTAAGGCAAAGCTGTTGATTTACTGGTCAGTCTATGTTCCTACCCTCACCTATGGTCATGAGCTTTGAGTAATGACCAAAAGAATGAGATTGCGGATACAAGCAGCTGAAATGAGCTTCCTTTGTAGGATTGCTGGACTCACCCTTAGTGATAGGGTGAGGAGCTCAGTCATCCGGGAGAGGCTCAGAATAGAACTGCTCCTCCTCCACATTGAAAGGAGCCAGTTGAGGTGGTATGGACAGCTGACCAGGATCCTGGTCGCCTCCCACTTGAGATATTTCGGGCATTTCCCACTGGGAGGAGACCCCGGGGTAGACCCAGGACTTGCTGGAGAGACTATGTCTCCCTGCTGGTCTGGGAACGCCTTGGTATCCTCTCTGAAGAGCTGGAGAAGGTGGCTGGGGAGAGGGAAGTCTGGGCTTCTCTGCTTGAATTGCTGCCTCTGCGACCCGGACCTCCGGAAAAGCGGTAGAAGATGGATGGATGGACTGTTTATCGCTTATTCCGGTATGTGCTCTTATTTTAACAGTGTGCTTTATTTACTTCCTTTCCTAGCCAGTTTTGCGGTTGTCACAGCTGTCATGATTTGGTTTTTTTAACATTGCTCTTGACCCTTGTTATCATCACCTGTTCATCATTTTTTTAATCACTCTTTGTTCTATTTAAGGGATGCCGCCCTGTAGCTCGGGGCGACGTCCTTCACTGTGTAATCCCGGCGTTTCCACACGACTTTTCCTATTTGGTCACTCCAGCACTTCCACACGCCTTAGCTGTTGGTGCTATTCGACCTTCCTGTTTTCCTGCCTTTGAAGCCTGTAAGTTTTACTTTGGGTTTTTCATTAAACCTTTGCAAACTCACATCCAGCGTTTGGGTCTCCATTTCTGCCCCACCTGGGCGATTCATGACTCAGTGGTTTATTTTTATTCCAAAAGTACTCTTCTAGTCAGATTTCAAGCTATCTCATCAAAAACATGATCAAAGGGTGAAAACTTTAACATACTAAATACGTATTTCATTGTACAGGAGCCATTTGTGAGCTACATGGCTTAAACTGCATGTTGTCAGCAAGTTACAGAATCACATTTAGCATGTAAGAATTTTGCATTACCTCCACATATGCATTTCCTTCCCAGAGTAAAGAGAATACAGCAGAGTAAGTGCCATTGAGATGATCCACCACCTGCCCTGCGACCCCTGCACCAAGGAAAGGGTTATGAAGCCGAGCAAATAAGAGGTCACCCCCAAATTCCTTAGGGTATCCCAGAAAGTCATTAATTTTAATCACAACCTCCAACTCATCCCCAATATGCCACTCCCACCCTTTTCTGCCTGGGAGGATAGTGAAGGTGCTGTGGGCTGGATCACTGCTCTGAATCAGACCAGTGATCTGGGGAAGAGAAGATAGTAAATTTGGAGTTTCAGGCCAAGCTATGGAGTCTAGCAGGAGGGCTTGTTCAAAAGCCTCCTTGGGGGACCAGGGATGGAAGTAGCAGAAGTCATGCTTCATGTAAGGGTCAGCTGAAACTGTTGACATGATGGTGGTGAAGGTCTGTTTATTCTGATGAAAGAGAAAAGAACAAAAGAGAAGTGGAGATAAACAAAAGATTCTCTTGCTATACAAGCATTAACTGTCACAGGAGCAGGTATAGTTTCTGAAATTGTTTAATGCCTGTGTTGAATACTTTAGGATATTTGGTTTTACATCTAATAATACAAAGCTGCATTATGTCTGAATGATAAAGTAAATTATGTTATAACCCCTAGATTAAGACAGCTTGGTGACGCAGTGGATAGCACTGTCTCCTTAGAGCAAAAAGGTTGTGGGTTCAAACTGAAGATGTTCTCCCTGTGTCTTCTTGGGATTTTGCTGGGTTCTCTGGTTTCCTCCCACAGTCCAAAGACATGCACCTTAGGTTAATTGGCATTAATTGGGGATTCCGAGATTAAAATAATCCTTTATTAGCCCCGCAACGGGGAAATTTACAGAGTTGCAGCAGCAAAGGGATAGCAGCACTCGGAGCAATAACGAATAAGAATAAAATGGGGTAAAAAAATAAAACAAAAAAAACAGTATATACACAGTACAAGAGATCAGAGAAAGATTAGTTTTTTGGTTATTTTTTATTTAAGTTTTTGTAAAGGGTATACATGTCATTACAGCATTGCATTGTTTACATTTTCATCACATATTCCCTTTTTTTTTTGTTTAGAGAAAGATTAGTTTTTAGACTAAAAAAAAAATAAGCAGAGTAGCATTTACAGCATTACAGTTAAAGTAAATTACCCTGCAAAATTTATTATACGGGATGGGGGGGAGAAGGTTGAAAAATTCATAGGCTGACCATGGCAGCTCGGTGAAGCAGTGATTAGCACAGTGGCAGCACAGTAGGAAGGTCACGGGATCGCGTCCACCCCTGACCGTCAGTGACCCTTCTGTGTGGAGTTTGCATGTTCTTCCCATGTTTGCATGGGTTTACTCCATTACTCCAGTTTCCTCCCACAGGCCAAAAACATGCAAGTTAGGTTAACTGGAGACTCTAAAGCAGCCCGAGGTGTGAATTGTGAAGGGACTGGCAGTGTATCGTGGCTGCCTCATCCATCCAGGTGGATGCCCTGTAATCTCCCTCTGAGATTAATAAAGTATACAAAAAAAATCTTTGCTCAAAAACACTTGTGCATATACAGTTGTGAAAAAATTAGGACACCCCAGTAAATATTCAGTTTTTTATTAAGAAATGTTCACATATTGATGTTTAATCTTGTTTTTATTTATCTCTGGAAAAGAAGGTGATTTAATTCCAGGTGAATAACAAAAATTAACCTTGTTTTACTCATTAAACAAAAGATATCAACAAAAATGAGTATTCTGAGGAAAAAGTTAGGACACTCTCCCACCCAATAGCTAGTGTTACCCCCTTTGGCTGAAATAACTCCTGTGAGACGCTTCTTGTAGCCATCTACCAGTCTCTGACATCAGTCTGAAGAAAGTTTGCCCCACTCCGCAACACTGAATTCTTTCAGCTGTGAGATGTTTGAGGGGTTTCTTGCATCTACAGCCCGTTTCAAGTCACCCCACAGCATCTCAATGGGACTAACATCTGGGCTTTGACTTGGCCATCCGAGGACTTTTAGCCAGTCCTTGGTGGATTTACTGGCATGTTTTGGGTCATTGTCATGTTGCAGGATCCAGTTCCGCTTCAGCTTTTATTTTTTTACAGATGGTCTCATGTGGTCCTCAAGCACCCCCTGATACACGGTAGAATTCATGGTGGATTCTATGATGGTGAGCCTGCCAGGTCCTGCTGCGGCAAAGCATCCCCAAATCATGACACTTCCACCTCCATGCTTCACAGTTGGTATGAGGTTCTTTTCCTGGAATGCTATATTTGATCTGCGCCAAACAAGTCCTCTGTTCTGGTGTCCAAATAATGCAATTTTAGACTCATCTGTCCAAAGAACATTATTCCAAAAGTCCTGGTCTTTGTCTACATTCTCTCTGGCAAACTTCAGTCTGACCTTCATGTTTCTCTCAGAGAGCAAAGGTTTCCTCCTTGCACCCCTCCCATGCAAGTTAAACTTTTGCAGTCTCTTTCTGATTGTAGAGGCATGCACTTTCACATCAACAGTAGCAAGACCATGCTGTAGGTCCCATGATGACATTAACAAGCCGAGGCAGCAGTTGGACAGGAGCCGGATCGGAGTTCAACTGCAGTGGTGGTGGGAGACGGGGACCAGTGGAGGACCACCGGGGCCCCAGCCGGAGTCGGGGCCCAGTTGCAGCGGCGGGGCTCGGCGGAGGAACTACTGAAGCAGACGGCAGTAGGTGGTGGGGCTCAGCGGAGGATCTACCGGGACCCCAGCTGGACAGAAGCAGGATCGGAGCTCGGCTACAGCGGCAGTGAGCAGTGGGACTCGGTGGAGGAGCTTCCGGTACTCCGGCTGGACAGGAGCTCGGTTATGGCGGCGGTAAGCAGCAGAACTAGCAGCGGAGGGGGCTAGCTGAGGCCCAGCTGGATTCGAGGTTGGTCGGATCGGATACCGGCGACACCAGCAGAGATTGTTTTACTATCCACAGGTCAGTAAAAATGCCATCAAAGAAGGAGGAAATGGAAGAGATCAAAAAATCTCTGAACTTCTTGTCAGAAGAACTGACCAAAGTGGTTAGTCAGCAGGCTAAAATAATAGAGCTAATGGAAGAAGTCCGAGAATTAAAATTAACAATCAAGGAAAAAGACAAAAAAATTGCAGACTTGGAGCGACACGTCGAGGATCTTGAACAATATTCTCGTATGGATGATTTAATTATAAGTGGACTAGACATTAAATATCAATCATATGCTCATGCTACAGCAGGATTGAGAGGAGAGGATGCTCCCCTGAGTGAATCAATCTCCCTGGAAAACCAGGTGCTTCAGTTCCTTGATAGTAGAAATATAAAGGTCGAAGCAAATGCAATTTCAGCCTGTCATGCTTTACCCAGAAAAGATAATAAAACAAAGAAATCAATTGTGATGCACTTTGTGAACAGAAGGGTAAAGAATGATGTACTGAGGCAGGCCAGAAAGCTACAGGGAACAGAAGTTTACCTAAATGAACATCTAACAAAAACTAATGCTGAAATAGCACGGCAAACACGGATGCTGAAAAGACAAAATAAGATACAGGCAACACGGACAAGAAATTGTAGAGTTTGGATCAAACTAAATGGAACACCTGAGGAAGCAAAGAGTATAATAATCAGAGATGTTACTGACTTAAATAAATACAGATGAACACTGATTAAGAAAATTACGAGACTATAAAAATCCATATCCACACACATGGCAAGAATAGTTCTTTTGACATACCATGTCATTGTACTTTAAAAAAATAAATAAATAAATAAACAAAACAAAACAAAAAACTTATGACTGACTTGAGTAGACATCAATTATCCCCAGTTGGAGGAAGTCATTTGACACAGAGTGAGGAAATTCAAACACTGAAAATATGCCATTATGCTGAACATAAACTACAAGAGATGGAAAATGATATTGATCCTGATAACCACTTTTTCAATAATATTCATAATCATTGTGAATATTACACTGAAAAGCAATTCAAAAGTCAAGTGCAACTAGATGGTAAACTATCAATAATACACTTCAACAGCAGAAGTCTTAACAAAAACTTTCCACAGATTCAGGACTATTTAAAACAGCTAGACAGAAAATTTACAGCTATCGCAGTCTCTGAAACTTGGCTTAATGAAGAGCAGGCTCCTCTGATGGCAATAGAGGGACATCAGATGTTTCATATTAACATCTCAAAAAAAGGGTGGTGGTGTTGCACTGTATATTGATGACCTGTATAGGTGTAAGCTTGTAAATGGAATGTCCTTTGCACTACCAGGGATTTTGGAATGTGTTACTGTTGAGATTGACCAAGATAAAACAAAAAGTCTAATTATAAGTTGTATATATAGAATGCTGGGAACTTGCATTGAGACATTCAGAGATAAATTAGTCGAGCTGTACAATAATATTACTAATAAGAAAATGGTAGCAATTTGTGGAGATTTCAATATTGATTTACTAAATCCATATCAACAAAATGTAATTACAGAGTTCATGAATTCTATGTACAGCATGAGTCTATATCCCACAATAACACATCCCAGTAGAATCACAGTTCACACTGCTACACTTATTAACAACCTGTTTGTTAATATTATTGATAAGAAAATAGAAAGTGGATTATTGATAAATGATATAAGCGACCACTTGCCAACCTTTGCACTTATCCATGGCCACACGGGGGCCAATACAGAAAAAATTTTAAAATCATTCAGATACAAATCACAAAATGCAATCAGTTCTTTTAAAGAAGACTTGCTGAAGCAAGACTGGACAAAAGTCTATGTATCAGATGTAAATGAAGCCTATGACACATTTATAAACACTGTAACCACTCTTTATGAAAAAAATTGTCCATTAGTAAAGAAAAAGCTTAAACATAAATTTGCCGGTAAGCCATGGTTAACCAAAGGATTACAAAAGGCGTGTAAAAAGAAAAAATTATTATATAAAGCTTTTCTAAAGAAAAGGACAAAAGAAGCAGAGCAGCGGTATAAAACATTCAAAAATAAGTTAACATATACGTATAATAAGATGTAGTAAAAGAGACTATTACAGTAAAGAACTGGAGAAAAACAGAGACAATATTAAAAATACATGGACAATACTTAACAGTATTCTTGGAAATAAAAGCAGAAATACAAGCTACCCAACCAATTTTTCAAAAAATAATAAAACGACTCAGAGTGTGAATGCAGCTTCACCTGCAGATGAATTTAATAACTTTTTTGTTAACATTGGTCCTAATTTGGCTCGAGAAATACCCATTACAGCACCCACAGGTGATACAATAAGCAAAAACACTGCTATAAAAGACTCCATTTGTCATGGGTGGCTCTCACGAGCCACCATAAGATGCCACACAGTCACCAGTGAGTTCAGTGAGTTTTATTTACGGTGAGAAAAGTGACAACACAAGCTGCGGAGACAATGACTCTTGAGTCTACTCACAACAGGAGGCATAGGCTAAACAGCTCTACAGGTCCATAGCAGGAGACAGTCATACACTAGGCAGGCAAGGTTGGTGAAAATAATAATTACACCAGCTGCTAAGGCAGAGACACACAAAGATCGATACACACCGGGAGGGGTAAGGCTATACAGCACACTTACTAGTCCAGGGGCACGACGGTCAAACCAAGCAGACGTGGTAGGAATAAATCCTAAGCATCCATAACGTGACGGAGAGTTAACAGACACTGCTGCGCCAATGCGGCTGCCAGAGCGGGTAAAAGTAGCTTGAGCGCTAACGACCACAAATGCAGCAGAACTGTTGAGGATTTGACAGCTGGGCGGAAGCCTCCCCGAGCACTATCACAATAAGAGCTCGGAGAGCTAGAGTCATAACGCCGCTTTCAAACCCTGACAAGAATAACCCGAGCACCAAGGCATAGTGCTCGGGTCATGACACCATTTTCATAAAGAACACAGACGAGAGAGAGGTCATTGAAATTGTTAAATCGATTAAAAGTAAAACATCTATGGACTGTGATGGTATTGACTTGCTCTTAGTCAAAACTATTATTGAATGCTTAGTGAAACCACTGACGTATATCTGTAACCTGTCTCTCCAAACAGGTATATTTCCCAATGCAATGAAAATAGCTAAAGTAATTCCGATATACAAGACGGGTGACAGAGGGGAATTTTCAAACTATAGACCAATTTCACTATTGCCGCAATTTTCCAAGATACTTGAAAAAATATTCTATGAGAGAATTGACAACTTCATACTGAAGAATAATTTATTGTGTGAGCAGCAATATGGGTTCAGACACAAGAGGACAACTGCATTTGCTCTAATGGAATTTATAGAAAAAATATCAACTGCCGTTGAAAATAAAGAAAGCATTTGATACAGTGGATCATAATTTTTTATTAAAGAAAGTACAAAATTGTGGTATTAGGGGAGTAGCACTGTCCTGGTTATGTAGTTACTTAAAGAATAGATATCAGTATGTATGTGATGGTAACAAAAACTCACAGTTACTGAAGGTTACTTGTGGAGTCCCACAGGGTTCAGTTTTGGGGCCATTGTTACTCAATATGTATATAAATGATATCTGTAAAGTTTCAGAAAAAATGGATTTAATAATGTTTGCCGATGACACTTATTTATTATGCAATGGAAGCAATTTGGAACAACTTTTGGATACGCTCGGAAAGGAATTAGGAAAGCTTAAACTGTGGTTTGATTCAAACAAATTAACGCTCAATTTAAGTAAGACAAAATTTATAGTTTTTAACAACCATCACAACAACTTAGTATCTAAACTCAGTGTAAATGGTGTAGAGATTGAAAGTGTATCCGAAACTAAATTTCTTGGTGTAATAATTGATAATAAACTGTGTTGGAAGTCACATATTAATTATATTAAAGGTAAAATATCCAAATCAATTGCAATACTACACAGAGTGAAATATTTGCTGAATCAACCCACACTATATACCTTGTATTATTCTTTAATACTCCCATACATGACATATTGTACTGAAGTATGGGGAAATACATATAAAACAAACATATATCCACTCTTTATGTTTCAGAAGAGAGCTATTAGAGAGCTATAATATATACAGTATATATACTGTATATACTGTATATATATATATATTATTAGAGCTATAATAAACAAAGCTGCTTACAGGGAACCAACAAACCCACTTTTTCTTAAATTAAAAGCTCTCAAGTTGAAAGATCTGGTTGACTTTAAAACTGCAGTAATAATGTTTAAAGTGAAGAATCTATCACTGCCCGCAAATATCCAAAAGCTGTTCCAAATAAGGGAGAAACAATATCATTTCGGAGGAACGTGTATATTTCAAAAACCTTCAGTGAGAATTACCACCAAGCAACACTGTGTTTCAGTGCAAGGAGTCAGATTATTTAACGATTTTGGACCTGAATTAAAATCATGTACAATGCTTGGACAATTTAAACAAAAACTAAAGGAAGAAATACTCCAAACATATATACAAGATGACATATAAAATCGCATAAGGATTGTCATATCCAGTCTGCGTTGTGTTGTTGCTTAGTTTTTGAGGTTTTTTTGTCACACTTTGTCATAGCTTTGTTCTGAATTGTAATCGCTCTTGTTTGTTTTTCTTTTGAATTCTTGGATGGAATATGGGTGGGCAATATCCATCACCCATTTCGGATAACTTATGTTGAACTGTATAATCAGAGGAGTTATTGTCTAATTTGACCTTGTTGGATTTTCTTTCCCCCTTTGTTATATTATTCTGTTTCTTTTAATCTGTACTTTTAATCTATCCAAAATAAAGATTGATTGATAGGGTTTTTGGAGTCTTCTTTTAGTATCTTGATGTCTGCTCTCGGGGTGAACTTGCTTGGACGGCCAGACCTGGGCATGTTGGCAGCTGTTTTGAATGTCCTCCACTTGTAGACTATTTTCCGGACAGTGGAATGGCTGATTTCAAATTCTTTTGAGATCTTTTTAAATTGCTTACCAAACTCATAAGTTGCTACAATCTTCTTTCTGAAGGCCTCAGACAACTCTTTCGATCTCACCATGATGTTCACTCTCACTTCAACAGTCAGGAGCACACCAAACTAAATGTCTGAGGTTTAAATAGGACAAGCCTCCTTCAAAATGCTGAGTCCTGATGTGATACACGTGTGTGTGATTTTAGTCATTTTAAGTGGGAAAAAATGTGGGGGTGTTCTAATTTATTCCTCACCAGAAATTGCATGTTTATAGAATTAAATTTTACAGAAAATTTTAAAAAGTTTTTTCTTCAGTTTTAATTGTTTAGTTATATTACTTGAATCTCCCAGTATTGTTAAAATTGATATTAAATATCCATATGTCCAAATATGTTAAAAACCCACAAGCTTTCATAGGGTATACTAATTTTTTCACATGGCTGTAACTACTACAGAGACAACAGATTAAACCCTTGTGAGCTGATACAAGCATGTATTAATATTTTAAATAAATTGATACTTAAAATGATTTTGCAATAGGGTTGAAATTAGAGTAACAGTACTGTTTACTTCTTGGAGTAAAAAAAAATACAAAAAAGAAAGGCTTGAGACTCAAACGCATGCAGCTCTTTGAATCATGTATGGTAGTCATTTACCCAACTACTGTCATCACCAGACAACAGCACCTGTAGCTGACCAGAAATTTTTATGACGTAAATCAGAGATACTACTGTAAATCGGCATCAGAAACCTTTGTGGTATGATATAGTTCACTAGACTATGTTTCATGCTTGTAATCATTATTCCGCTTATATTTTACCTGTTTCAGTTCTGCAAATATGCTACCTGTAATAAATTTAGCAGCGCTGTGACAGAGTGGTTAGCACTGTGGCAGCACGGCAACTCACTCTTGGCTGAGTTTGATCCCAGCCCCCGACCAACAGTGATCTGTGTGGAGTTTGCATGTTCTCGTCGTGTCTGCGTGGGTTTACTCCGGGAACTCTCCGATTTCCTCCCACATGCCAAAAACATGCAAGTTAGGTTAACTGGCATCAAATTGGGGATTCTAAATTGTCCTTAGGTATGACTGTGAGAGTGAATGGTTGTCTGTCTCTCTGTGTTGGCCCTGCGATGGACTGGCGATCTGCCTCTCGCCCAAAGATGCTGGGATAGGCTCTACCCCCCCCCCCCACACACACACACGCGCAACCCAAAAAGGATTAAGCGGAAGAAGATGGATGTATGGATGGATAAATACACTACACACCATAATGACTGCCGGATATCACCAAAGTTCTAAAACACTTTAGTTTGAGCCATGTTAGTTGAAACCTTCAAACTAAGACTGTCCAGCATTGTTCCAAACATTTTGCGAAACGGTCATAAGTTAGTTGATTGTTAGTTGACCAATGCATCATACTGTGGTGGTTCAAGATTCACCTCCATCGTAGTTTGGGAAACACTCCCCAGGTCTGTCGCGTTATGATGTGATAATTCCATGAAAGGCTAAAGCAAATCCAAATGAGGTGTTTAAGGAAGATTTGTAGTCCTACTTTCTGTGGGAATAGACAACTGCTTTGCAAGGTGGCGCTGGGCTGTTTGACTTTGCAGACCATATAATGCAACAAAAATCCTGTTACATTGATATAAATGTCAAACCCAAAAAAAGCCTAATAGGGCACTTTAAATATTTTTGTTTTACTATAAAACCTTGCTGATTTCTATAATGTTCTCATCATAACCTGGACTTGTACATATTTCCATATTTATATACTCAGAAAGGACAATGGGTACATATAAAATACAGTATATGATAATTTCACCTTTTCAGGAAAAAACAGACGTATTCAAACTACTTTTTTTTTTTCTAGTGAGCTTATAAGGTGCTGCTTTTTTCCATGAACTGCAACTGATTACAAACCAAGTCATACTCACTTCCACTTCAAACCAAGTCACATTCACCCAGTCCATCCTAAACAGCATGGATAATAAGACCAAGAAACTCAAGAAGATGAAGATGCAGTTTGTGCAAGTGCAATGTTTCAGTCGTCTGAACAGTCCGTGCTTCATGATAGGTGATCAACCACTCTGTTAAGAGAAAAAAGGGTAAGTAAACATCTTTAAAATAATAGCACAGACATGTCACAAGACAAAAAGGCACAGAATTGTTTCTTATGTAAAACCTATTCCAAGGAAATTTGCTTGAAATTATCAAATGATGAAAAGGTTCAACCTTATGGGCTATGAACCATTCAGTTTTCAATTGTCTTGAATTTTCTAAATATCTTTTTAACCATAGCCAGTGGATGGCTTCTGTCCAGTTTAACAGGTATCGCTGGGTGTGATCCCTAAGGCCTTCACGACTGCCTTAATTCTTCATGGCATAGAGTCAACAAGGTCCTGGAATCATTCCTCAGACATATCAGTCCACCCTGATATGTTAGCATCACACAGTTGCTGCAGATTGATTGGCTGCACATCCTTGATGTTCTATGCATGCATCCATACTTTCTGTTCATACCAAATTCTGACCCTACCATCTGAATGTCACTTTTGAAAACTGAGACTTGGACCAGGAAATGTTTTTCAATCATCTATTGTTCAACTTTGGTGAATCTGTGTGAACTGTAATCACAGTAGCTGACAGGAGTAGCAGCAATTTTGGTTTTGTGCTGCCGTAGTCCATCTGCTTCAAGGTTCAATCTGTTGTGCTTTTAGAGATGTTCTTCTCTATACCTCAGTTATAATGGCAGTCCCTCTTCGCAAAACACAGAATTCATTATTTTTCTGCAGAATATAGCAAATTGTTCTGACTTTTTCCCCCAGGAGATTATTATAAAAAAATTGAGCCTCAGCAACTATTTCATCTCTCCTAACACAGAAATGTGTATTTATCCAGCAGATTTGAGCCCTTACGGTCATCATGACTATTCATGAACATGCTGCACAGAGAGAAAAGTGGTTCAAAATGTGTTTGTTTAAACTACATAAATAGCAAAAATAACTGAATTTGTACTCATTGATTATGAATTGATAACTTTATTGTTCTTCTATTCTTGCTCAGAATATGTAATTGTAACACTGATAAGAATGGGAAGTCCGGATTGCAGCCGTAACGTACTGCATCTGGAGTCAGTGTAAATCCAGGATAAGACTCTTTTTAAATTCTGTTAAGAATGTTCCTTGGGTCAAGGTCTGGACACCACATCATTTTCATCAAAACTGCATTCAACATGGCCACTGACATGGGTATTTTGTATTTTATAGACAGCAGCTTTATATCTCAGTAATTATGGGCTCTAGGGCTATGGTAACTACTGAACACATGTATGTGGGATTTCTGTTTATGCTATGTTTTGTGTTCACAGGGAAATTAGAATGATCATGCGCCAAAATAGTTGCTTTACATCTCAGAATATGGAAATGTCATAGTCCATCTGCCTTAATCATCAAAATAAACAAGAGCACTCTGAGGCATGTGCAATAACCCCAGCCTCCATTTTCTTTGAAGATCCCAATATTTGCTGACAGAGAGCAGTTTTCTACTTTTCAATATAATTACTGTGTGTGATGGAATAGCCTCATCACTGGCTGGAGTCACAGACACTCATATACATGGCTATAGGCAACACTCACTTACACACAACTACGGACTGTAGCTGATTTACTAGCTTAAGCGGCGCACACGCACACACACACACACACACACACACACACACACACACACACACCTGCACACACCTGCCATGCATTTTCTCATTTACTTTTGTTTGGAAATTATCTTAATATATCAAACGTTCAATTCAATTCAATTCAGTTCGATTCAGCTTTATTTATATAGCGCCATATCATAACAAAAGTCATCTCATAGCACTACCAAATGCAGAGAAAACCCCACAATTTATCTTTTTCATTTTCCCTTACCTGTTCTGTGGCACAGCCAGGGGTGCACACTTGGTTGTTCTGCTTCACTGGAAAACATACACTCTTATTTCCATACCATATAAACACCTTTTTTTTGTTTGTTTGTTCCCGTGCCCATCCGCTTAGCTGCCTCCATGCACGATTCAGATGTCTAATGCGCTAAACAGATGGAATCAATTGAGTGGATGGAATCATCTGGGGATATCAGATGAAATTCTGACCGACCAGGGAACTTACTTCACCTCCAAACTGATGCAGCTTTTCCACAAACTGGGCATCTCAGCCATCAGGATCACGCCATACCATCCACAGACTGATGGTCTTGTTGAACGTTTTAATTAGACACTGAAGAAGATGCTGCAGAAGTTTGTGGATGACACTGGCAAGGATTGGGATGGCTGGTTGCCCTTTTTACTCTTTGCCTATCATGAGAAACCCCAGGCATCAACGGGCTTCTCTCCATTTGAGTTGCTATATGGTTGGGATGTGCAGGATCCACTGGATCTGCTCAGGAAGGAGTGGGAAGCCCCTTCAACCACTCAAAGTGATAGAAGTGGTTCACTTTGTGTTGGAGATGAGGGATTGGCTGGCAAGGTACCAGGAGGAGGCAAAGGTCAACTTGCAGGAGTCTCAGAAGAACCAAAAGACTTGGTATGATCAACAGGCTCGGCATCGTGAGTTTAAACCTGGCCAGAAAGTACTACTGCTTTTGCCCTCATCCAGTAGTAAGCTCTTAGCAAAGTGGCAAGGCCCGTACCTTATTACCTGCAAAATGGGGCCAGTCATTTATGAGGTCCACCATCCCAAGAAGAAGAAGCCAAAACAAATGTACCATGTAAATTTGCTGAAAGAGTGGAAGGATTGCCAAGAGCCAGGGCAGGTTTTGCTGGTAGGAAGGTAGACCATGAGGAGGAACTAGAGATTGGGCTGGAATCCCTTACTACGGCACAGACACCTTTGCTGACACATCTGGAACCAGACCAAGCAGCACAGCTTCATCAGGTCTTTGACGAGGTGTCATATTTGTTTTCTGCCAGCCCAGGCAGGACTACACTCACAGAGCATGTTATTTGTCTTAAGGAGGAGAGACCAATTCATCAACATCCCTGCAGGGTTCCCCAACAGTTGGTGGGAAGACTGAAGCAGGAGATAACAGAGATGTTGAGACTTGGTGTGATTAAGCCTTCCAATTCTGAGTGGTGTAGCCCAGTTGTCATAGTGTTCAAGAATGACGGCTCTCTTCAGATATGCATTGACTTCAGGAAGTTGAATGCAATCTCGGAGTTTGATGCTTATCCAATGCCAAGGGTTGAAGACTTGGTGGAGAAGGTCGGGGCTGCCAAGTTTATCACTAACCTTGATTTGTGTAAAGGTTGCTGGCAGATACCACTGGAAGAGTCAAGTTGACCATATACAGTGTTTTGAACCCCAGCAGGGTTTTTCCAGTTTACCGTGATGCCCTTTGGACTACATGGAGCTCCAGCCACCTTTCAGAGATTGATGGACCAAGTGCTTCAGGGCTGTGATCACTGCAGTGCTGCTTACCTGGATGATGTGGTTGTCTTCAGTAATACTTGGGCTGAGCATGTCCAAAATCTTTCCTTGGTCTTGGGAAAGATTCAGAAGGCTGGGCTGACCCTTAACCCCTCCAATTGTGAGTCGGCACAGCAGGAGACTCAATACCTTGGGTACCAGTTGGGACAAGGAGAAGTGCGCCCACAAGTGGATAAAGTGGAGACCATTAAGAACTGTCCTCAACCACGGACTAAGAAGGAGGTGCGATCCTTCTTGGGGTTGATTGGCTGGTATAGATGGTTTATACCACAGTTCTCGACCATTGCAGATCCACTTACTGCCTTAACTTGTAAAGACCAGAAGAATCCTGTCACATGGTCTGATGAGTGTGAAACAGCTTTCAACACCCTGAAAAATCAATTGTGTTCTTCCCCTGTCTTCAAGAGTCCAGATTTCAATAAAAGATTTCTGGTGCAGGCGGATGCCTCGGAAGTGGGCCTTGGAGCAGTTTTGGCACAAGGGAACCCGGGTGAAGAATACCCAATTTTGTATATGATCCATAAGCTTCAGCCACGGGAGACCCTGTATTCTGCAGTGGAGAAAGAGAGTTTGGCCATTAAGTGGGCCCTGGAAAGCTTGTGTTACTATTTGCTGGGACGAGAGTTTGACTTGGACACTGCTCATCAAGCTCTCACATCCATTAATAGCATGAAAGATCACAACAGTCGCCTTACTCGCTGGTACTTGTCATTTCAGCCTTTCAAGTCTACTATTCGGCATCGATCTGGAAGAATCAATGCGGGAAGCAGATTATCTTTCCAGGTTGCCATACATTGCCAACCTTCATGAGGGGGGGATGATGTGACAGAGTAGCATCGTCACTGGCTGTAGGCACAGACACTCATACAGACGGCTATAGGCACACTCACTTACACACAACTATGGACTGTAGGTGATTTACTAGCTTAAGCAGCATACACACACACACACACACACACACACACACACACACACACACACACACACACACACACACATGCACACACCTGCCATGCATTTTCTCATTTACTTCTGTTTGGAAATTATCTTAAATTCAAATTCAAATTCAAATGTTTATTTCAAACTCAGGGTTCATATTAAGAGCAAAACTAAAACGAGTAGAAAATAGATAAATAAATAAATAAAAGTATATACAGATCAGCAGACACTCGGCGCTCTTATAACAACAATAACATGCAATAATGGGCTCAGTATAAAATGGAACGCCACCACTTCCAAATGCTGGAATGAAGTGTGAGTGACGAGTTGACAATTGCTGATATAAGATGATTGTTACATGCCAGCAACCTTCTCATAAAACTGTAAACATTCTTACGTAACAATTCGCCAAAAGACGGAATGTTCACAGACACAAACATCTTGCTTGCACTCGACCTTCGTGGTACATCTAACAACCTTCTTAGGGAGTTATTATATGCAATGCGGATTTTGTTCCTAACAGTAACATTGCTATTAAACCATAAAGGCGAGCAGTACATTGAGGTACAGAAGGTCTTGAACAACATACATTTGACATCAGGGGAACATCTATGGAAATTTCTCAACAGTAAATTTGTTTGAGCATACAGTTTCCTGAGATGCCTGTTACAATCAACATTGGTCTTATCAGATTCAATCCACACACCTAGGTATTTGACTTTTTTAACAAAGTTCAAGCTATTACCACAAAGTGGCATAACAGGATTCGACGTATTGACACCCTTTGGTTTGAAAGCCATACACATAGATTTAGTACAGTTGAACAAGATGTCATTTTTTTCACCAAACTTTTCACATACCGAAAGGAGATGTTGCATCGCTGCAGTAGACAAACTTAACAAACAGAGGTCATCAGCGTAGAAAATGTGATTTAACAGTGCACCGTTAAAGGAGCCGCCCACATTAGTATTGTTCAACAGTACACTGAGATCATCAACATAGACATTAAACAACAAGGGTGACAGTATACCACCTTGTTTAACACCGTTGGTCACATGAAATTTGGATGAGGTGACATTGCCCCATCTAACAACCATAGACTGCCTTCTGTACCAGTATAACAGGATGCTAACAATGTAAATAGGAGTACCTCGATCGATCAATTTTCTGAACAAACACCAGTGGTTAATCCTGTCAAAAGCTTTGCTAGCATCAAGGAACGTAGCATAGACACTAGTGGAATGGCTTCTGAAGTAGTCAACAAATTCATGGAGTAGGTAAACAGCCTTGTCAGTTGAAAGAGCTGATTTGAAACCAAACTGATTGTCGTTTGTCCACAGATAATCCTCAATTCTGTTCAGGAGTAAACCCTCTAACAGTTTAGATATAACATTTGCAATAGCTATAGGTCTGTAGTTGTTCATATCAGAAAGACTGGCACACTTGTTTTTCACCAAAGGAATAATAACAGAGTCCATCAACATATCTGGCATGTAACCATGAACAAACATACAGTTAAAACACAATGACAACAGAATACACAAATTGAAATCAGCGTTGATGAGGCATTCACTGGTGAGACAGTCAGGGCCAGCTGATTTGCCTTTCTTGAGAACTTTGATCAGTGAATCAACTTCAACAGGAGTAACAGCAGAAATATCAGAGGCATCAAACATGTCGTTATACAGACGAATATCATGCATAACAGAAGCCTTCACTGAAACATTCTTGACTGAGTTGAAAATAGCTTCATATTGACATTTCCACTTTTCAGCAATATTAACGTCACCAGTCACACCATCAATAGTGTTTGATCTGACAGACCGGTGGGAGCTCATAGCCTTCATTTGTTTCCAGAATTCTACCATGTTCAGATCACTCATGTGATTAGCTAGCTGGTCACATTTGATACTTTCTTCATTGCGCCTGCATGCTCGTAGAGCATATTTGAACCTAGCCCAGCAATTTTTCATGTTTTCAAATATTGGACCAGAACGTGGTTTGCTATTACTCCTCCACCACAAAAAAGCATCCCGAGCAGCTGTGTGAGCCTCGCTAACGACATCATTCCAGCCTGGGACGTTATATTGGGTGGCCACACTGTGACTAGGAATGCATTCACTCACACAGTAATTTAAAGCATCAATAATATCACTGTAGAACCTGTCGATATTGTCCCTGTGTGCCGCACAATTGCGGTCGTGACACCTGATGGCGTCCATAGGAGCACGGATGTTACAGAGTTTCCTACGAGTAAGTTTCTTATATCTGGACAGGTCTGACGCTGTGGCATCACACCATTTGTATGTTCTACTGCCCGTTGTGGCTGAGGGAGCTTCCCGGAGGTCACTTACAGCACTAGATACCTCAATATCTATAGATAAGGGTACATGATCAGAACTCACATAGTCATACAGAACTTTGATATTGGACACGTTATCGTGGCCCGAGGATGTAGTCACACAGTGATCAAGCCATGATGTAGAGCCATGAGCCATGCTAACATGAGTAAAGGTATCACCTGGTAAGATAATCCTGTCCGAGATGTGTAAGGAGTAACTCTCACAAAAAGACACCAGTTCGTCTCCAAAACAACTTGAGCGTGCTGTGTTGGCGTTGAAGTCACCAATTGTGAACACATATGGAGTGGGAAAATCCTCAGTGATACGTTTAACAAGACTCAGGCAGTGAAGGTATTCATCCAAGTTTTCAACGTTGTCGCTGGGGAAATACACACACAATATAAGACAGTGAAATTCATCCAGATTGACTTCAATACCTGTAATTCTTACGCACTCGTAAGTTTTCACAACACAACTGTTCGCAAGAGACTTCCGCCATAGGATACCGACGCCACCATAGGGGCAACCTAAGATAACACGTTCTTCCGTGTCCATAAAAGGGACACCTTGTCCTATAAAGTCTTCATGTAATCTGCTCAGAATAGATAATTCGTTTTCGAACAGCCAGTGTTCCTGCAACAACACAATGTCATGGTTATTACATAAACTGGAGATCTCATTAGTTGAAGTTTTTGCATTCTGGCAGTTGAATGAACATATTCTAAGGTTGGTCATACTACTGAATGAGTAAATGACAAACACAATAGTAACAAATTACATGTAGATCATTTCCTCTCAAAGAACTGTCGAAGGTATAGACCAGATGGCCACACATTTTTTTCAAGCAACTTCTTGCTGCAGCTGGCAGAACATGTAATCTTGAAGGAGGCATAACCATCATACTTGGTTTCTAGTTGCTCAATCTTGAGGTCGTCTTTTAGTTTAACGTGAGTATTGATATGGGAGCGAACATGGTGGGGTCTGGTGGTGGGGTCGAGTCGACTGATGAAGACGTGGTGCTTCTTCTGACCTTGACCTTGACCCTGAAGATCGCCAGCCCTCCTACCAGACTTCGGTACTACGCGTAACTGTGAGTGGGGGCGTGACTTGTAGACGACCTGTAACTGGTTAGCGGCCTGCTTGGTGGTCGGTTGTTTGTCCGATGATTGGAGTGCATCGGCGTAGGACATCCTCATCTTCTTCTTCTTCTTGGCACAGCGACTCTCAACTTCCTTGAACTCCAACTTGCATTCTTCAGCATTAACAGCATCTGTGCTAGCTTTGGCAACCCCAGAAGGGCTGCTGCTGACAGCATCATCAGAACAGGCCTCTGTGGGGATGATGGCCACGAGCGCATTCACACCGTCGGCCGTGACAGTAGGAGGAGAACCACGGGCTGCATTGGAGACTGAGGCGTGGTTGACAACTGGTACCATGGTTTCATCTTCTTTGGAGATGTTGACATCACTCTGAGTACTGCCGGCCTTTTTCTCACCTTCCTCGTCCTCGCCTTCCTCGACCGGGACGACAGTTGGAGGGGGTGTGTTGCCGAGTTTGGACAATATTGCCGCCACGTCGATCTGGATAGCAGATATCGTTTTGAACACGGTGGCTAAGCTCTCTCCAAGGGACATCACACGGCGCACATCGTTAGACAGCTTGGCAAGGTCAAACGACTCCAATGAAGCTGGTGGCAAAACCTTGAGATTCTGGGCAACGTATTGTGGCGCCTGCTGACCAGCCTCATTCAGCTTGTTGTAGATGTCGGAGATGTTGCCTTTCTTCCGGTTTGGGTCGGACCTCTTTATCATCCGCGATGATCCCTCAGGGCACTGCTCGAACAGCAGCTTCTTTGCACTTTCAACCTGGTTGTCGTCGTAGAAGTCGCCAACCCATTTCGCAAGATAGTCCATCGAGGCATTCCCCATGTAGTTCTGCATAAAGCACAGCAGCTCACAGACGGGCATCTGACGTGGGAGTGCTGAAGTTGGCCCATGCAGGGGATGGTCGTCACCATGATTGACTACAGCCCTCTCTGACTTTAGTCCATATCGTCTCTTTCGTCCAGGAGACATTTCTGACAGTTATTTGACAGGACACTAACTTGTATAAAGCGCACCAACTTAAGTTTATCAAGATAGCTTTGAAGCCCAACAGGAGAGTCGTTCAACGAGGCTGATCATTAGGTTGGCGGGGCTAGCGCTAGCTAGCGTTAGTTAGGGCTAGCGTTAGCTTAGCATTAGCTTAGCATTAGCTTAGCATTAGCGTTAGTGTGATATAGACTGTAATTGCACTCATATGTGAATTAATACACGTGCGCCAATGGTTCCACCTTACTGCAGATCAGTTCGCCCTCCGGGGAATAACGGTAGACGACACCAGATTTTACTTCATCTCGTGCAGGTGACCATTTGCCAGACCTCGTGAAAACCTTCTCACTGCCGCTGTATCTCTGGGGTAGCAGCAGGGGCGAGGATCAGTCTTTGAAAGTCGGAAACGGGGCGAAACGGGGCCAGAGCTGCCAGAACCATCACCGGGTCAGCACTGGGTCCCAAGAGTACTCCCCACATTTGTTGGTGGCCAACAAAAGTCCTTATTTTTGAAGGTTTTGCTTAAAATTCTCGGCTCGTAACAGTCATTGCAACTTCACCGGAAGCTGCACCGGAAGTACAAATATAAAATACGTTCGATATTAAAATATCAAACGTTTATCTTTTTCCCTTACCTGTTTTGTGGCGCAGCCAGGGGTGCACACTTGGTTGTTCTGCTTCACTGGAAAACATACACTCTTATTTCCATACCATAAAAACGCCTTTTTTTTTTTGTTTGTTCCCGTGCCCATCCGCTTAGCTGCCTCCATGCACGATTCAGATGTCTAATGAGCTAAACAGATGGAATCAATTGAGTAGATTAAGTAAGGGTTTTCACACGCCTGTTGGTCAGGTGACCCAGGGAGATTGTGGTCATGAATTTTAATAAATATTCAGCCCCCCTGCGACCCGAAAAGGATTAAGCGGAAGAAGATGAATGAATGAATGTTTATAAATGGACTGACTTTGTGTGTGGGAAAACTTGTTTTTGTATTTAAATATTTATGTGTAATATATTAGGTGATGAGGCATTGTTAACTGTTTAATGGAAATATTTATTGAAGTGTGTGTTTTTCTATGAATGATATGCCCAGTGGGAGGGGCTTAATTGGTAATATGGGCTGTTGTGGGCTGAACAGTCAGTCTGAAGTTTGTTGTTGAGGAGGCACCATGTAGTCTGCTGTCTGTAAGTAACTGAGTGACTTGTTTTCTCCCATTTTGAAGAAGGAGTTATGAGAAGACTCCATTTTGACTCTGAGTGTGAGAATTTTCGTGCCCCTAGTGACAGAGTGTGGCATTGCACCTGTCTTCTCACTCTGACATGATTGCCTGCCTTGGGGATTTGTACTGACTGTACTGATTTGCCAGTTTCAAAAGGTGGCAGACATCCTGTGGAGAACTCAGTGGATGACACATAATACACCAAAGAAGAAGAACTCCTCATTTCCTTTTCCTGTTTTAGCATTTAGCCCAGAAAGATAATACGTCCGCGATCGTCACCGTCACTTTTTCGGCTTTGTATGCCGAAAATAGCCGTGGGATACAAGCAAAATTTATGTGGGATAATCATAAGACTTTGTAGATGTGGTACAGACTTTAAATTACCAACAGAACGCAAAATATGGACCATGATGTGTGAAAAGGCAGCGACCACACCAGCCAACCATCCACCCAGCCAGCCAGCCCCCCTCTGTCAACAGTAAGTGACTTCTTTCATTTTTTTTTAAATGTATTGATTTGTTGTTCATATACTTTGAAGATAAGATGATGAGGTACCTCTGTAAAAAAAACAGTGTCAAAAGACTGAACCATTCTTTGTGTAAATATGTCCAAAGTCCAGTTTTGACTGAGTTATGGAATTTAAAGAGGTGCCGCGACATTATGCAAATTAGATGCATAAATTTATTCCTATCTGAAACTTTGGATCATATTTTACGTCTTTCTTAGTTGACAGTAAGCCATTATCTCTTGCAACTTTCAAGTTATAGCCTTGGAAATCTGAACTATTTTATTGACAAAAAATATTTACCACTCTTGGCCACTAGGCGTTATGTCACAGTTCGGCAACATACACACTCAGAGGGTTAAAGAGACAAGTTGGTACAGAGACTGTTTGGGTTTATCTCCATTTGTTTCCACTGTTTGTTTTCTCCTCACCTGTATATAATTTTGCACTTGGGAGGCCGGCAAATAAAAAGGATCATCACCATCTGTGCAACTTTGCCATCATTTTTTGGGGATTTGAAGAAGTTGGAAAAGAACCCTGTGACATTGTGTTAGACCCAAATTATGATAAACCCATCATCCATGAATATACAACAAAGTAAACAACCCATAGTTGTAGGTCAGGATCCCGAGGTGAACCTGTGTAGCAAGTTTGGTGACCCTAGAGAGCTTTACATGTTCTATAGTAAGAGATCATAGGGAGTGGCAACCTTGACCTTTGACCTTTTGATCCCAAACCTGTAGTCAGAGGTCAGGGCCACAGGGTGAACCTGTGTACCAAGTTTGGGGACCCTAACTTCACTTGTATAGTAATAGTGAAACTGGAATGCTAACTTTGACCATTGACCTTTTTTTACCTCAAACCAATAGTCAGGTCAGGATTCCAAGTTGAACCTGTGTACCAGGTTTGGTGGCCCCAGCTTTAATCGTTGTACAAATGTGAACAAAATTGTTGGTACCCCTCTGTTGATGAAAGAAAACCCCACAATGGTCACAGAAATAACTTAAATCTGACAAAAGTGGTAATAAATAAAAATTCTATGAAAATTAACCAATGAAAATCAGACAATGCTTTCGAATTGTGGTTCAACAGAATCATTTTAAAAAACAAACTCATGAAACAGGCCTGGACAAAAGTGATTGTTCCCTTAACTTAATATTTTGTTGCACAACCTTTTGAAGCAATCACTGCAATCAAACAATTTCTGTAACTGTCAATGAGACTTCTGCACCTCTCAGCAGGTATTTTGGCCCACTCCTCATGAGCAAACTGCTCCAGTTGTCTCAGGTTTGAAGGGTGCCTTCTCCAAATGGCATGTTTCAGCTCCTTCCACAGATGTTCAATAGGATTTAGATCAGGGCTCACAGAAGGCCACTTTAGAATAGTCCAGTGTTTCGCTCTTAGCCATTCTTGGGTGTTTTTAGCTGTGTGTTTTGGGTCATTATCCTGGTGCAAGACCCATGACCTGCGACTGAGACCAAGCTGTCTGACACTGGGCAGCACATTTCTTTCTAGAACACCTTGATAGTCTTGAGATTTCATTGTACCCTGCACAGATTCAGGACACCCTGTGCCAGATGCAGCAAAGCAGCCCCACAACATAACATAACCTCCTCCATGTTTCACAGTAGGGACAGTGTTCTTTTCTTGGTATGTTTTTGCGTCTGTGAACATAGAGCTGATGTGCCTTGCCAAAAAGTTCCAGTTTTGTTTTGTCTGTCCATAGGACATTCTCCCAGAAGCTTTGTGGCTTGTCAACATGCAGTTTGGCAAATTCCAGTCTGGCTTTTTTATGATTTGTTTTCAACAGTGGTGTCCTCCTTGGTCGTCTCCCATGAAGTCCACTTTGGCTCAAACAACAACGGATGGTGCGATCTGACACTGATGTACCTTGACCTTGGAGTTCACCATGAATGTGTTTAGAGGTTGTTCTGGGCTCTTTTGTTACCATTCATATTATCCGTCTCTTCCAATTTTCATCAAGTTTCCTCCTGCGGCCACGTCCAGGGAGGTTGGCTACAGTCCTGTGGATCTTAAATTTCTGAATAATATGTGCAACTGTAGGGCGGCGCGGTGGTGGAGTGGTTAGCACCGTGGCAGCACAGCAACTCACCCTTGGCCGGGGGATCCTGGGTTAGTCCCAGCCCCTGACCAACAGTGATCTGTGTGGAGTTTGCATGTTCTCCCCGTGTCTGTGTGGGTTTACTCCGGGATTTCTCTGGTTTCCTCCCATATGCCAAAAACATGCAAGTTAGGTTAACTGGCATCAAACTGGGGATTCTAAATTGTCCTTAGGTATGACTGTGAGAGCGAATGGTTGTCCGTCTCTCTGTGTTGGCCCTGCGATGGACTGGGGATCTGTCCAGGGTGTACCCTGCCTCTCGCCCAAAAGATGCTGGGATAGGCTCCAGCCCCCACCCCCCCCACCCCCCCCGCAACCTGAAAAAGGATTAAGCAGAAGAAGATGAATGAATGAATGTGCAACTGTAGTCACAGGAACATCAAGCTGCTTGGAGATGGTCTTATAGCCTTTACCTTTAACATGCTTGTCTATAATTTTCTTTCTAATCTCCTGAGACAACGCTCTCCTTTGCTTCCTCCGGTCCATGTTTAGTGTGATGCGCACCATGTCACCAAACAGCACAGTGACTACTAGTCACCCTTTAAATAGGCCGACTGACTGATTACAAGTTTGTAGACACCTGTAATGTTAATTAGAGGACACATCGTGGTTGAACATGTCCCTATGGTCACATAATTTTCAATCTTTTCTCGGGGTACCATCATTTTTGTCCAAGCCTGTTTCATGAGTTTGTTTTTTAAAATAATTCTGTTGAACCACAATTCAAAAGCATTGTCTGATTTTCATTAGTTAATTTTCATAGAATTTTTATTCATTACCACTTTTGTCAGATTCAAGTTATTTCTGTGACCATTGTGGGTTTTTCTTTCATTACATATCATAACAGAGGGGTACCAACAATTTTGTCCACATCTGTATAGTAGTAAGGCATAAGGAATGCTCCAGGAGCAGCAGTGCTGACAGACCAGTTTTGTTAAAATATGCAGAACTGTCATATCCCGAGCGCTTTGTCCGCGCTCGGGTTATTCCTCATCCCTGTCAGGTTTTGACAGCTGGTGTCGTCACACGGGTTTCCCGGGCTCTGATTGGCCAGACGCTCGGGAGCTCTCAGCTGTCAGAACCTGGGCAGCTGTGCCGAGTTTCCAATCATGAGCAGCTGGCTTTAAATGTCAGTGCGAGTGAACTGGACGGCGCGGCTGTCTCGTCAGAAGTCCTATGATTTTCCCCTGTCTCCTTACCACATGCTCCCTGGGTTCCTCGACGTATCCCGCGGCATGTAAGTGATTTATTTGGAACTGTCTTCTCCCTCGCTGACGTTCCTTCCTATTTACGGCAGACGAGAGCTCCTCGTCACTGCCTCAACTCTCTATTGTGAATTTATGTTGTGTTGTGTAACGAAGCCTGCGTGGCAAAGTTATGTTGTACACCTAAGTCCTGTGCTTTATAAATAAAAGAACTGAACTGCAATCTACTGAACTGAGGCGTCTTATGCTGGCTCGTGAGGGCCAGCCGTGACAGTAGACAGCCGCCAGAAGGAGACGCCGTTCTCAGTAAGTTGCGTTCTGGGAACTTTGTCCTTCCTGTCCAGGTACGCGGCGTTGGAAATATGCCATCTCAGCGGAGTCATTCTCGGGGTTCCCACGTCCTGCTGACCAAGGCGCTGGAGGAGGTAGATGAAATCCTCATTATCGCCTCCGACCTCGATGGGCATCCAGACACCTCCCTCGCCCCTCCTCTCCTCGGTTATCAGCCCAATGAACAGTGGTATTTAGACCGGGCTGAGGAGGTGCTTGACCGTCTGCCTTCCCGCTACAACGGTCACCCCGAGGTCGACGCGAGGAGACTCGACATCGCTGCCCAACGCCAGACAATTCTGATGTACGAAGAGGAGGAGGCTGCAAGGTGGAGTGATCTCTGGCTCCAGCTGCCTGAGGCGCTGGAGGAGGTGGATGACTTCATCAGCGCTTCCGCCAGCCTTGACGACTCATCCGAAGCGCACTACTACCTGGACTGCGCTGAGAGAACGCTCGACCGGTTGTCTTCCCGCTACACCGACCACTTGGACGTCCAAGCGAGGAGACAAGAGATCGCCGTCCACCGCGAGGTGCTCCAGGAGATCGAGGAGGAACGAGGCCAAAGGCGGAGTGACCGGAGCTCCCGCTGCCCGCTCTGGAATCCGGATCCTTCCCTCGATCCAGTCCTGGAGTTCGCACCATCCGGGGCCCATCGTAGACGTCGACACCGTGGCCAGAGACGTTCTCAGCGTGACTCCCCTCCGGAATCCGCTCCGGTTCACTGGGCCGACCCCATTCATCCCACTGCTGTCTGTTCGGCGTCTCACCTGGAGGAGACCCCAGCAGCCTTTCCCCCCGGGCCTGCTTTCCCCGCTGAGCTGTCAGCGCGTCACGCCCGGACTGACTTGGCTGTTGCCCCCTCCGCTTTGACGCCTTCTCCAGCAGCTGGGAGTTTGAGAAGTTTTGCTCCAGTGGACAGCGCGGCTATACCATCCCAAGTGGCCCCCTCTCCTCTAAGAGTCTCCGGCCACCACCCGGTGGGAGGAGGATGGAATGACGTTCCCAACGGCAGGTTCCACCGCTCCTCCGGGGGCCAGGCAAGTTCAAGTTCACTTTTTTCCATCTAATAGTGATTTGTTCTGTCTGACTCCTGGGGGTGAGGCTCGGGGTTTGCAGCCCCCCGAGCCTCAACTCCCTGCCGATATGTTAATTAAACCCGCTGCCTCTGTGTCTCCCCCTGCTGAGCACGCTTCGACCTCTGAGGAGCGTCACCAGACGAGGAGTGAGCCTGCGGCCCTCGGGCAGAAGACCCCAGCCCCGCAGCCATTTTCTGGGCAGAGGAGGTCGGACGATTGGTTGGAGCCTGTGCCGACGACGGAGCGTCCCCGGGACTCCGCAGATGATCAGTCCGGTCCAGCGGGCCGAGAGCCCCTCACCTCCACGCCACATGAACAACTAGCGTGGACGATGACGTCGGGGGGTCCTCGAGCTGCAAGAGCCCCTCTTCCAGGGGCGGATGACGTCGCGACGGAGTGGGAACCGGACGACGACCTCCTCCCGTTTGAACCCGGAGCATCGAAGTCCTGGATGGCGGCAGAACCCGAGATCAGGCAAGTGCTCTATTTCCTATCCCTCCTCTTTTTTCTGGAGCATTATTGCCTGTCTCTCGGGGGGGCGAGCCGGGTGCAGCCGTCTGCTGCGCTCGAGCCTGTCTCGCCGGGCCCTGCCGCTGCCGGTGATCCTGATCCCGGTTCCTTTTGTCCCTCTGAGCCTCTCCCCAGGGTCACTGGAGGCGAACCTGCTCTTGGTGCCACCTTGGAGGGTCCGGCTCTCGGCATGGGGTCCACCAGGAGTGCTCCGCCGGTTCAAGCGGAGCTTGACGTCATGGAGGTTCCGGCCCAATCGGGGTCCGACGCGGGTGCTGCGCTCGCCCGATCGGAGCTTGACGTCATGGAGGTTCCGGCCCAATCGGGGTCCGACGCGGGTGCCGCTCTCGCTCGATCGGAGCTTGACGTCATGGGGGTTCCGGCCCAATCGGGGTCCGACGCGGGTGCTGCTCTTGCCCGATCGGAGCTTGACGTCATGGGGGTTCCGGCCCAATCGGGGTCCGACGCGGGTGCTGCTCTCGCCCGATCGGAGCTTGACGTCATGGAGGTTCCGGCCCAATCGGGGTCCGACGCGGGTGCTGCTCTCGCTCAATCGGAGCTCGGCACCATGGTCGTTTTGACCCAGGTGGGTTCTGGAGACTGTGTAGCTGACCCGCCGCTGAGCGCTTTCCAGGCCATGCCCCGTCATCGCCGTGGCCCCTTTTTCCCCGCCTTTGAGACTGTGGGGGTAAATTCTGGCTGGCCCGGTTCGCCGACCTTCCCCCAGCCGTTCTGTTGGCAGGCCGATACTGCCCAACCACCCGGTGACCGGCTCTTTCCTTTTGGCGTCCGGGCCCGGCCTCCTGACAAGCTGGATGGTTCTTTTGGCGCCCTGGTCCGCCCACCGGAGACATGGTTTCCCTCGGCCCGGGGTTTGGCTGGGCCGTTAGGGCACGTTCTGCTGCTTTTGCTGGCGGCCTGGATGCTGGGTGCTGGGAGGCCTCCTGAGCGGAGTTGTTTTACTCTATTCCCCAATGGGTTTTTTTTTCCTCTCCTTCTCTTGCCCCACCACTGACTTGTGACTGAAATACCCCACTGGGGATTGGACTTCATGTTTTAGGTGACTGTTTTCCGTTGATGGACATGTTCTCTTGCCGTGGCTATCATGAGTATTGCATGTTTCTTTAGGGTGTGGTTGTTTATTTCCTATGTTACTCCCTTACTCGGGTCTAGTTCTCCTTTTTTTTTTTTTTTTGGCACCTGTGTTGTCTTTTGGTTTTGACGGTTTTCTGCACACATTAACTTGGAGAAGAAGGTATTATCTGTCCTTTTATTTCCTTGATCCTGCCTTGTGGTATTGACTGGTGTTCCTTGTACCCTCATCTTGGCTTTCTTTTTTGTGGTTATGTGAGTGATGTCAATCTAGCGTTGACTTTTCTTTTTATTCATCTCTGTCCCCGTTTATGTACGGTTTCTGCCTTTTTTTTCTCTCTCCCTCCCTTCCCCGATGTTTTTGTTCCCTTGTTGTGAGTTGGCCCTGCTCTCCCTCCACCTGCTTCCCCCTCCACCCTCCCTGGGGTGGGGTGGGGGGGTCTGGATGTTGCGCGCGACCAGGAGTTCGCGTAGAGGGAGGGGCCCTGTCATATCCCGAGCGCTTTGTCCGCGCTCGGGTTATTCCTCATCCCTGTCAGGTTTTGACAGCTGGTGTCGTCACACGGGTTTCCCGGGCTCTGATTGGCCAGACGCTCGGGAGCTCTCAGCTGTCAGAACCTGGGCAGCTGTGCCGAGTTTCCAATCATGAGCAGCTGGCTTTAAATGTCAGTGCGAGTGAACTGGACGGCGCGGCTGTCTCGTCAGAAGTCCTATGATTTTCCCCTGTCTCCTTACCACATGCTCCCTGGGTTCCTCGACGTATCCCGCGGCATGTAAGTGATTTATTTGGAACTGTCTTCTCCCTCGCTGACGTTCCTTCCTATTTACGGCAGACGAGAGCTCCTCGTCACTGCCTCAACTCTCTATTGTGAATTTATGTTGTGTTGTGTAACGAAGCCTGCGTGGCAAAGTTATGTTGTACACCTAAGTCCTGTGCTTTATAAATAAAAGAACTGAACTGCAATCTACTGAACTGAGGCGTCTTATGCTGGCTCGTGAGGGCCAGCCGTGACAAGAACAGGTTTATACAGGTTTACAAAATCTGTCAACTGTATAAACTAGGATATGTAAAATAACTATTAGGTCCTTGTGGGTCACTTCCACCCTCTATTTATAGATTTTGGGTAGCACCCCTCTAGCTGCTGATATCAAAAGTTTCAAAACTTCATTTGTCTAATCTGTCACTAGCATTTTAAACCTTTGGATAATCTATTGCACTGTTGTTTGCTATCATTAGAGTCTGGGTGTTTGAGTGAGTTTTGTCTTTCTGTGATATGCAAGACTGGAGATTTCCTTAAAAGGTGAAAGTCAAATTAATTTAATTAAAACAGACACAGATTCTTGGCTGAAGAAAATACAATTAAGTGAAGGGTCTTTCATTGGATAAAAAAATAATATATTAAACACTGTTTCAGGCTCCAGTAAAAGTAATACTATAAAAATGTTCATCTTACTAGTTTACATTTTTAAAATCTTTTGACAACCACTTGAGAGATCATTGAAAAAACAGTGCTTCCAGAATATGGAAATGTTCCTTGGGTCTTATTTTGTCCATGTGGTAATTATTATTATACACTGAAAAACTTTAGAATTACATAAAGTATTTCCTACCTTAACAGAGCTGAGTTTCAGTGAGCTTTCCTTTCAGTGAGCTTTCCTTTTTTTTCTCCCTTTCCTTCCGATTCCCAGGTAGAGAATGTTGTTCCGGTTGTTACAGTGATCGCATGGCAGTCTCACCTCCAGTTATGCAACTGCTTGAAGGAAGAAAGAAAACCTGACCTTTGTTACTGCAGAGATGTTGTATGACAAGAAGATAGCTGACTTACAGGATCACTGTGTTTGCAATGGGTGTAGTTGTTTGGGTGGAGTGACTGGTCTTACCTTGAGTACAACATTTTTGCTCAGCAGTTATTTTGTGTCTTTTCAGTGCACTAATACATTTTTTAAAAATATCACCTGAGAACACATTTCTGTAAAATAATATAAAACAAAAATTTTATATTAGTAAAAACAACACAGGAGTTGACCAAAATAGTTGCTGGTTTAATTCCGACTTTTGAAAGCTCCCCCCCCCCTCATTGTTTGAATACATTTGCTGGTAAGAAATACAAACTTTGCTCAAAATTTGTTGAAGAATGAAATAAAACCCTTTGAGCCATTAAGAACTGTTGGAACGTGTTCTGTGATGTGTCACCCACAGATTCTTACAGTATCTAAGACCCATATGACTGTCTACAAAAAATGCTGCTGTACTCGTCAAAGACGTGCTGCTTGTTGTGCCCTGATTCTCACCTGGATAACACCTAGAGGCGGTGCGTGCCGGCAGGCAAATGCTTGGGGCCCCAAACCAGAAGGGCCGAAGGATAACAAACTTTGAATCACTACAGCAGTGACAGTGTGGAAAGTTTGCAGTGACAGTGGTAGTCTGGCAGCAGAACTACATAAAAGGGCCACACCCCCACCTCTCACTCTGGCAAGTACCAGTGCGTGTCTTATGTAAAGAACCAAATGAGAAAGGCCATATCAGAATGAAGCGAAGTTATCCGTTTGGCAGTGACAAAAGAAATTAAGAAAAAAGAGGAAGAGGAGGAAAGAAAGCAGTGGTACACAGTGGTAAGTTGCACATAAAATACCATACTTAATTTAGCTCAGACCGTCTTAGTGTGTCCTGCCTCTGCTGGTCCTGATGTGACCGTGTTGAGGACGTGGGTGTCATCATAAGTGCACCGGCACTCATCTTGTTTGCTCAGCTAGCAGGCTGAAAATAAAAACAGCTAATTTGGACAATACTTTTTTAGTTATCAAATGAAAGCTGTTTTTTGTGTCAGATTATTTATTATATAAAGGAGATGAACACAGGCTGGAGGGGCCTCTTGTGAATTTCCGTCTAGGGCAGGGGTCTGCAACCTTTGCCAAGCAAAGAGCCATTTTACCCCTTGCTGACTAAAACAGAACTAGTTGAGAGCTGCAGCAGCTATTTGATAATTAAAATGAAAATTATGTTGCTTAGCAGCACAGCAAATCACCCTTGGCCAGGGGATCCTGGGTTCGATCCCAGCCCCCGACCAATAGTGATCTGTGTGGATTTTGCATGTTCTCTCCATGTCTGCGTGGGTTTACTCCGGGATTTCTCCGGTTTCCTCCCACATGCCAAAAACATGCAAGTTAGGTTAATTGGCATCAAACTGGGGATTCTAAATTGTCCTTAGGTATGACTGTGAGAGTGAATGGTTGTCTGTCTCTCTGTGTTGGCCCTGCGATGGACTGGCGATCTGTCCAGGGTGTACCCTGCCTCTCACTCAAAGATGCTGGGATAGGCTCCAGCCCCCCGCGACCCCAAAAGGATTAAGCGGAGGAAGATGGATGGATGGATATAGTTTTATCAATGAATATGCAAGAAATGTAGTTTATCTAGCATTTATGAATTAATATTTCAACAGTGAAGAAAACTGATGGAATTCTATCATTTGTCACAACAAATGAAAAAGACTTCTGAAAAAAGTGTTATATGATACAGTGTATAAATTAATCTAGCTGTCAGATATCAAAATGCAAATGTTTTCCTTTATACTGGTCATAACGCCCTTATTAATCATTTACAATAACCAGTGTTGGGAGTAATGCATTACAAAGTAACACGTTACTGTAAGGCCACTACTTTTGCAGTAGTGTGCTGTGTAATGAAATTAAAATAATGAATTAGATTTATATGGCGCTTTACATGTCAAGTAACATCTCAAAGCTACGGTGGCCGGGAAGTGCAAAACACACTGACAAACTCTGAGACAAATGTACAATTTGGAAAACATTTTTAGATATCATAAAACAAAATTACATTTTCAAAAACAAATTTACAAGTCCCGAAACAAATTTACATTTCATCAAACAAATTAACAAGTGGCGAAACACTTTTATAAGTGCCGATACAAATTTACAAGTGGAGAAACAAATTTACAAATCCTGAAACAAATTTACAAGTAATGACAACCGGAAGGTGAACGTACAAGTGGTTAACCCGGAAGTGATAGTGTGAGCGGTCAATTCGAGATAGTAAAAGAAAGAAAAAGAACACGGAGTATAGGGGATTTGGGTTATTGTTGTTAATAGAATTTATGGTGATTAATGGACACTGACCGAGTCATGTTTTGTGGACAACATATGAGCCAGCTATCATGGTTTTGTTCTTGGTGTGGTCGGTCCCTACAATGTCGAGACGGAAAGACGTTTACTGCAGTAATGTATACAATATTTGAATGACAGCCACTCATACGCTGTAATCATAGACATGATGTCATGTTTACATGATGTACACATCAGTTTGAGATCTCTACAGAGCAAACTGAATGAAGCTGGGTTATATCACAGAAAGGATTACTCCTCTACAAACGCCATAATAAGGGCCATCCGAACTTCGTGGACCTGGACAACTGTTTGGCTACCGCACAGTGTGTCAGGTACTCAAACAAAAGTACAATTTGCGAGTGAAGAGGGATCGTGTAATGAATTTGCTCAGGCAGCTAAATCCTTGAGGGTGCGAGAGGAGAGCACGCAGAAGGTTTATCAGAAGACCCTACTACTCCAGGGGGCTGAACCATATGTGGCACACAGATGGCTGTGATAAACTGAAGCCATTCGGTTTTGCTCTTTCAGGATGCATAGATGGATTTTCACGTAAAGTACTGTGGCTTGCGTGTGGACCACCAAATAATAACCCTTCAGTGATCACTCACTAATTCCTGTCATGTGTGGGAAACCTCAGTGTCATTCCCATGAGACTGAGGACTGACTGCGGCACAGAGAACGGGACCATGGCTGCAATTCAGTGTACCCTACGCCACCACCAACAATAACTACTAATCTGGAGGGTGCAGCCACACGTATGGCTCATCCACAAACAACCAGCGGATTGAGTCCTGGTGGTCCATATTCAGAAAAGGAAGGTAAGTGGACTTCATAAAGTAATTTAATAATTATGAGCATAAGGTGATATGGGGGGGAGGGTCCTCGTTAACCTTTACAGGGACAACATTGCCCCCCCCAACCTGGCAAAAAGAGGATTGTCCCCCCAATATCATCAACTCTACTATATCATGTTACATAACAGAATAACTTTACTTTGAATGACTAATTCTAAGCAGAACTGCAAAAAACATTCTCACATTGATGTCCAGTTTTTCCCTTATAAATCTGCAACCCTAATTTTTCTTTTCTCTCATAAATTTGCACATTTTTTTCATAAATCTGCAGATTTGTTCTTACAAATTTGTGACTTTTTTCAAATTTGCAACATTTTTCTCATTTATTTTTTTCTTGTAAATGTGCAATTTTTTTTTGTGTAAACTTGCAGTTTTTTCCTGTGAAATTTTGACCATTTTTCTCATAAATTTGCAGTGCTCATTTGGATAATTTTTTATTGTGTAACTAATTGTAATCTGTTACTTTTTCAATTTTTAAATTGGCATATTTTATCATAATATTATGTACCTTTTATTCTTGCAAACTTGTACCTGTCATGGTTGGCCCTCATGGGCAGATGCACAGACTCACTGGTGGGGTGACTCACGTACTGTTTGCTCCCCTCCCCTCAGGTAGAAGACCTTCGGTCCATTCGGACTAAAACCTCCCGGCACATGAACAGCTTTTTCCCCTCTGCCATCAGACTGCTGAACATTAAGTGACTTTTTGACTCTCGTGCACTATGTACAGCAGCTCAACCAGACTCATGTCATTCATCACTGTTTTCTGTTGCATTATCAACTGCACTATGTGGTACTTCACTTGCTAATTTTTTAAAACTGCCTTGACTAGTACTACTCATTATTACTAGTATTGTTATTATTATTATTATCATTATTATTATTACTTATTTTTCTACACTTATTGCACGTTTTCAGTCCTTTAGTTTTTTAGTTTATCTCTTTTCTCATCATGTTTTTAATGTTGCAGCATGGCATCAAGACAAATTCCTAGTTTGTGTACTACATGAACAATGGCAATAAATCTGATTCTGATTCTGGAAGAAGAAAAAAAAAAACATCACCACAGTCAGTAAAAAAACAGTACATGAAAACTTAGCAGTAAAAAACACTGCTGAGTCCCTTCACTGGGGACAAGGCAGCACCTCTCATTATTAAAGGGAAAAAAGGGAAAAGAGAGTACTCGCCTTGCCCCCGCTCCATCGTTGCTGAAGCCGCTAAACAGGTCCGCAGCCGGAGGACCAGACGAATGTTCCTGGACCAGCAGTCACAGTCCAGCACGGCGGCGGGCAGTGGATGAAGACGGAAGGGGAAGCGTGGTAGCCAGGGGACGCTGAATTGTCAGCACAAGCCTCTGGGGTACCGGGACTGTTGAGGTGACACATGGGAACCAGGGGACGCTGAATCGTCAGTGCAGGTCTCCGAGGTGCCGGGGCTGGCGAGGAAGCACGGTGATCAATGAAGACAGGGGACGCTGAAATCATTGGCACAGTCTCCGGAGTCCCGAGTAAATTCCTCGTCCACCCGTAATCCTCAGCTCGGCATAAGGGAAAAGGTGGCTGCAGATGATACGGCAGGGAAGGCCACACCACCTCAAACAGCAGGAAAACGGTAAAAAGTTCAGCAGCAAAAGAAACGGCTGCTGAGTCCCCTCCCCGGGGACAAGGCAGCACCTCTCATTATTAACTAAACCCAGAAATGAGAAAGAAATCACTTGCCTTGCCCCCCAGCTCCGTTGTTGCTGACGCTTCAGAAGAACCCCCCGCTGGTGAAGCAGACGAATGCTTCCGGGGCAGTGGTGTCCGTCTAGCCGAGGGCCGTTGCACGGCGGCGAGGTGCTGATGTGAAGAGGAGGGGAAATGTGGAAGCCAGGGGATGCTGGGTCATTGGCACAAGCTTCCGGGGTGCCGGGACTGGTGAGGAGGCACATGGAAGCCAGGGGACGCTGACTCGTCAGCTCAGGGTTGCGAGGTGCCCGGGCTGGCGAGGAGGCACAGTGACAAATGGAGGCAGTGAACGTTGACATCGTCGGCACAACCTCCGGAGTCCTAGGTGAATTCCTCCTCCACCTCTGTAGTCCTCAGCCCAGCAGGTGACGAGGAGAAGGCTGGTGATGATAACACGGCGGGGTAAGGAAGCCCCTCCAGCCAGGGAAGAGAGTACAGATTTAGGCAAGCCCCCACGGAACTGCAGCCCAATGAAACGAAACTTCACAGTTTGTTGACAGCCAGTCACTCTCCTCCCCTCTGCCTCCTCCGGGTACTGCTTCACTTCTCCTGCTGAGTCTTGTTTTGGTTTGGGTCCTACTGTCATGGTTGGCCCTCAAGGGGCAGATGCACAGACTCACTCGCGGGGTGAAGTTGAAGCATATTTTAATGGAAGAAAACTGTAGCATGGCAGAGACAATGATACTCACAACCGGCGGTAATGACAGGTAGATAAAGACGGGAAAATAACGATGGTGACGATGAGGAAATAATGACGATGGTAACGACGAGGACCCAACAAAGGAATGAGGGAGTCAAACCCAACAAATAGAAATTTACACAATGAGACTAATGAGCAACAGTCCTGACCAATAATGACTGACATAGGGAGAAGCTGTGCTCAAATGGAAGTAAACAAGCACTGTCAAAATAAAAGTCCAACCAGAAACAAATGATGAATAGGAAAAAAACAAACATACAAATGTAGCTTTGATGGATGATGAAAACAATACTAATAATGACAATAACAACAATCATAATAATGATGAGACCAAGATGGAAACAAAATCCCAAAGATGATAATAATGAAGACAAAATAATAAACACTGAAGATCACAAAGTGTGGCCTGGTCTGACCCAGCCCAAACCACCACAGTACCCAATTTGCATGTGTACATTTGTATCCTAAATTGGTGAATGTCCCCCCCCAAAAAAAATACTTACTGATTATGAGTAACCTTTGATGCCATTCTTCAAACGTGTGTATGATTAAAACAAAAAAAAACAACAACAAAAAAACACTTCTATAGGTGTCAGTTCTGGATGGAGCTATTTGCAGACCTTAGAGATGCTGAATACTTCAATGGGAGTCAAGAGCATCAGTGTCTATTAAGATATTGCTTTGGTGATGTTATTCAGAAGGACTTGGATGAGTGTGTGAGACTGTGGAACAGTCCCAGGATTCGCCCTTCCAGAACAGCATCATGTCCAGGAGGAGTGCCTAGTGAACTCTACTACTTACCACACAGGTAATACATTGGATGAAAGATTAATATTCGTTTTATTTTTAGCTTAAATTTAAATAAATACAATGATGTCTTCTGGTTACCGTAGGTTTGGCTCCAGAGACTATGGATTTAAAACTGAACAGGCTGAATTGGATGCCTTTCCTGAGGCTCGCCTGTCAGTAAGTCCTTGTGGGGACCCAAACATACAGGAGTACTTGGACTTTGCCATGGAGCACCATCAATTACAGAAGCCAGAGCACTGGCAGTCTGCATCTGAACTGTATCTGAAACTCAAAGAAATTGCTCAGCTATGAATTGAAATTGATCAAAAATGTTTATTGTAAAGGTGGAACATTGTCTGTCTGAACGTAAGTGTCTGAGTCTGTTACCCACAGCTTCATTATTTTAAAGTGGGAAATAATGAATAAAATTAAAGTTAAGTAATGAGCTTTTATCGCATATTTGGATAATGCAACTGCACCTTTAGGTGTGCCTTTATCAACAACAACAAAAAATATTCTCAGAGTCTGAGCTCTAGGGGGTCATTCAGTCACATGGCATAGAAACAGCCAAATCCTGGACTATTTTGAATTCCAAAGTCCATTTGTAACTTAAACTCACTGTATGAATCTAGGAGTGGTAATTTCAATGAGTTTGAACATGTATTTGCCGTTGGGAATGGAGAGTCATCCAGGAAGTCTATTTGTGGTGATGGTTCCAAGCCAGATGGGGGAAATGAAGTCAGCCCAGTGGCAAACATGAAAACACCCTTCACAGACACCGCAGCCTGGCCCTCTGCAAAGAAAAACTATTCAGATACACCATGGTAATGAAGTTTCCCAACTAGTTACAAAAAATTTACAAACCTTCAGAATCAAGGAGATAGTCTGCCCAGTAGGCCAAAGTTTGACTCTCTTTTAGTCTCCTGCTACTCCCTGAAGGACTGAGGTCAGGTGTGAAGAGTCGCTCAAGTTCAAAGCCAGTGAGTCGCTTTTCAGAGTGGCACAGAACAGGGGCCAGCAAAGTAGGCTGTTGCTGTAGTGTAGTCAAAAACTGAAGGGCTGAAAGTCCACCTTTGAATCTACAACGTGAATACAAACACTCACTGCTGTGTTGTACCAACTGCATTTAAATTATCTGAAGAAAAAGTGAATCATTCTCTTCCCAATAATTACAATCCATCTAAACAAACGTACATTTGGGGGAGAATGGTTTTGTTGAACATCACTGATTTAAAGAACCCAATTTCTTGCTTTGCATATGGCAAGGTATTTATGCAGCCATGTCATCGTGCGAGAAGTGCCCGTCGCTAATGCAGGCTGTAAGAGCTGTGATTGGTTTGCTTTTGCTCATCCTTCACATTTTCTGGTTCTCACCTCTGCTCCACTCATTCAACACGGTGCTACTTCCAAAGCAAGTCACAAAGCAAAAATCCGAATTCAAAAGAGTATTGAGAAAGTTAAGCAGAGATAGAAACATTTCTATGAATTGTCCTAAACAGTAATTACATTGTCAAATGATGGCAGTGGCGGTGGTTGGATGTACTGTAATGTCTTCTTTTTTCTCTGTTGTAGTGATCATATGAAAAGTTGCTTTTTAAACATTTGTTAATTCAAACTCCATCACAGTCTGCTTTTGTCCATCGTTATTTAATGAACACATGACAAATACAAATCCCTCTAGACATCAGTAGAAACCTGTTTTGGTAACAACATATTCAATGGCGCCAACATGATGCAGGTGCATAAATCCAACTTTACAAACTGCAAGACTTCCACACAAAAACACAATGACAGGGAGGGCGGTGTGACATGAGTACTTATCGATTGGTACAATGTAGGACATCACATCCCCATTGTACTACACTGAGACAAATTTTGTCACTGTGACTAATTGATAACAGATATACATACTTGCATAAATCAGAGGAATCTCAAGCAAAATTTTTTTATATAAATAACAAAATCACAATATTCAAAATATGATCTTACCTGTCAATTATAGATGAGTTGCGGTCAATAATATGCCATCGGAGGTAGTCGACCACAATTACTCTCTTTTCTTCCACAGCAGCCACATCTCAGACAACCTACTGTCTGGAACATTGTGCTGTGTCTCATGATAGATTCTTGCAGAGCATCCAATGAAACAGCGTTCTCAGTCTGAAAGCCATAAAGAGGCATAAACACCCCAGTAAATAACTATGTACTGTATAGTGTTGTCTAGGTTTTTAATTCAGTGACATACATAGCATGGTGTAACCCTAACCTATCAAATTTTTTTTTTAAAAATGAAGCCAATTCTGTATACATGATATAGGAAGTAAACAATCTTAAAACCACTGCAGGAACTATGTAAAAGCACAGTGGTGCAGTGGTTAGCACTGTTGCCTTACAGCTACAAGGTTCAACCCTTTGCAGCAACTTCATGGGATTGGTCTCATTTAAAAGAAAACACTTTGAATTTTTTGGCAAAACAGTCATAATCTCTCTAAGTGCTCCGGCCACTGAGTAACAGTCATCTAAACATACTGAACTTGAAGAAAATAAATTTCTCCTGGGTGTTTTTTTGGATACAAATGCTTGCAAATAACACACAGCTGTCAGATATGGGCTGGAAAATGCATCAGAAATGTAGAACCAAGTGTTATCCAGCTGAGGTCAAAATTTTGTAACAATACCACAAAAAATGAATATATTACACAGCTTTTTTTCTTAGGTTGTTCCCAGGCGTTTTTGAACTGTGCCAAATTGTGCCAAATGGCACAGTTTGGAAAAACGTCTGTAACTTTTGAATGATTCAATATAGAAGCTTCATCTTGGGCTCTAATGAAAGGTGACACTCAGGGTTGTGTGTGTGTGTGGGGTGGGGGGTGGGTTGTTTATTCATTCATTCATGAATGAATGAACAAACAAGCCCCCACACACAAAGCAGCATGCCACGTAAAAAATGTGTGGCTTTTTTTACAAGAAAAAATAACCTACAGTGCACTAAAAATTATTCTAAAATATCTGTAATGTAGAAGATAACAACTCCCACCCCCACCCCCCACCTCCGCTACAGAGGACCGCGGCGCACAGTCCTCGCGGTCTACTACGCACAGTTGTACTGAAATATCTGCAATATATCTGCAATCCGCTACAGAAGAGTAGCGGGGGGGGGGGGGGCTTTCACGGTCCGGATGCGGCGCACGAACCGTGTACCGCGGCGCATGGACTTCAGACTTTGTGCGCCGCGTTCTACTACGCACAGTTGTAATTTACCGATCGGTCGAAAGTCATTTTTGATTACAATTTTCAGGGATAAAGAATAATTTAGCTTATAACACTTACCAGTTCACAACAGCAGTGTCGCTGGCAAACTTCTCTGCCTCATTGTCAGACGAACATGATGCTGGTCCGCTTGTTACGGACTCGTGGTTCTGGTCACGCGACCCGGTCAAACCATAATTCCATTATTGCGGTTTTGTGATTCCATTATTGCGGTTTTGTGCTTCCATGATTGCGGTTTTGGCGAACGATTTTTCAAAACAAATAACAGTAGTAAGAAAAAAAGACTGGCGAATGCGTGTGTGTCATGAAGCCTTCGTCGTCAGCCTCCGTCGGTCTATGATGACCATGGAAGAGAATCCTAAACGTCTACTCTGCTGGGACAGCACCGCCTGTGGCTGAACAGGCCGATGCGCGAATGGCGGTCCCTGTCACACAGGTCGCACTTGTGGATGGTCTCCGTGCTGCTGGGTCTGTGGCGGTTCTTCCTGCGGGTCCTCTTTTCATCTGCTGCAGCAGTCAGTCTCTCTTCACCCAGCCTTACACAAAACAGATTTTGCAGGGGACGCACGCTTTCGAACTTCTGTGCTTCAATTGGCTCGCTGTATTCGCAGCCGTTGGTAGGCGGGTCCTTCTTGCTAGGTTTTCAGTCATTGGTTCTTCAAGGTTTCAGAAACCCAATTCAAGGCTCTTATTACTCGAATGAGAGGTCAATCACATCTAAACCAATCAAAGCACTCCTTTGGCTTTCTGTTCGTGGCTGTGTCTGTAGTGGAAGAACGGAAATGCAGCTTTTTTTTCCAGTGCGCACTAGGACGCACAGTGAGGGCGCCCTCGTGCACTCTAGGATGCAGAGACGTGTCCGCCCGCGGTACACTGGAGTGCAAGAGGTTAATTGGTTGTTCTAAATTGTCCCTAGATATCTGTCTCCTATAGGCCCTTAGAATAGAGGGTTAGTACTAGTGAAGCACTTTGATTGGTCTTTGTGACTAGAAAAGTGCTATATAAGTGGAGGTCCTTATCCCTAAAACTGTGCCCTACCTCACTGTAGCCTTATGCTATTCTCACCGCTTGCAAAGCTTTCCTTCTTTCTTCATCTGTTATTAAATTAACTGTTGATGTGAAGGAAGGCTGGCCCACAAGATAATGTACAAGATCTTCTGACAAAAAATGGGATCCTGGGCCTCCATGTACAACTGACACTGCAGTCATCTTTCCTGCCAGGTAGTAGTCATCCTCCCTAACAGCTGTGAATGAATTCATATTGCAAAATTAAAACATGCAATATATACTTTAAAATATTGATTTAAAAATCATGCGATGTGATATATACAGCTCTGGAAAAAAGATGAGGCCAAAGAGACCACTGCAAAATTATCACTTTATTTGGTTTTACTATTTAGATGTGTTTGAGTAAAATGAACAATATCGTTTTGTTCTCCAACCTACTTAAAACTCACCCAAATTCCAAGTCAAAATATCATTTAGAGCATTTATTTACAGAAAATTACAGCTGGCCAAAATTTTAAAACAAAAGATGTTGCTTTTTGATCAAATTATGCAAAGAAAACAAGTTCATGTTCATTCTTAAACACTACAATACTTAAGTTTTAACTTGGGAAGAACTCAGAAATCTGTACTTGTGGAATAACTTTGATTTTTAGCCACAGCTTTCATGCATCTTACCATACTTAGAGGATCACCGAATCAGTACCATCAAGTAAACTGAGGTGTTCTTGTGTTGGAACTCAACAGATACTCAAATTGAATAGCTGTCATACATGTAGAGAAGCAAATTCAGTAAAGATTTTGCAGTGGTCTCTTATTTTTTTTTCCCAGAGCTACTTGTTTAATGATCATTAGCCAACCATTAGAATAGTACACGTCTAACCCTATGCATACCATTTGCATTGTAGACCAAGAACCAGTGTCCTTCTGGTCCATCAAAAATGGGCCAGTCTTTTAAGTGTTTCATTAGCAGAGCTAAAAACTCTCGTCTTGGACCACCTCTGTCATTTCCCTCCTCAAAAACACCAGCATCATCAGAAAATCTGACCAGCATGTCACAGCTTTCAGAATATGTTGTACACTTGAAATCTCTGACTGCTCCATCCCAAACATTAGCCCTTGAAATGTTGAATCTGCTGACTCTTTGGTGATCAACAGGAAGCGACAGGTTTGCTACAATGTCGGGTAGTGGAATGTTCATCTTCTCCCTGTTATGACAAAAAGTGATCTAATTAGTGGATATTCCAGACTCTGCACAGTTTGCTACTTTTACAAAAATCATTTCAATACCAGAAATATTGCACAGTGAAAAAACTAGAACGCCACAGTAAAAAACTCATTTTACACTGTTGTGTGTTGGAAATGTTCCACAGACTGTAACCACCTCCTCATCCTCTTCCTCAACACCTGGTGCATACAGGTCTGTGTATTTCCTGTTGAGAAATTACAATTTCCACGTTAAAACATCTTACAGAGCAAATTTCTTCCTGATCAACAAAATTAAAATTATGTCAGTCACTGTCAATTTTTGACTTATCTGTAGCAAGGAGTCTTGTCTGGATTTGTTCCAGGTGGATCCATATCCTCATCATCAGATATTACCATCTGAAAAACAAATTAAAATGTCTGAAACAACAACACCGAAAGTAAGAAATGTCAGGCTGCCGCAGCCTGCCTTTTTACCTGTCCAGACAGAATTGTTACTGACGGTCCTGCTGCATCTCTGAAACATGATTAAACAAATGACATCAATTACTGTTGTCATGCAGGCCTACAACAGTCATTCAAGAACATAAACACAAAGAATACAACCAAGATTCTTATTGGTTGAATACCAACAAATACCCATTGTCTCTCATTAAATCTGACTCCTGACAAGGACTAGATGCCAAAAGCTGTCAAGAGTTTTTTTTTTTAATTGGTTCTGGATAGCCACGCCTCCTCAATAAAGGCATAAGGTACTTGAATAAAAATTAGTACCTACCATTCATCTTCAGGTTTGTGATTGGGAGTACTTTGGTTTTATGGTTCAAAAACCTGAGAAGAAATGTATCAATTTATTAACAACTTGTCACACCTTCCATAATTGTTCCCTTATCATTTACAGTATATACCAGTGGTGAAAGTCACAGTGTTACTGGTAGTAATAACTGGGCTGCACGGTGGCGCAGTGGTTTAGCACTGTGGCAGCACAGTTTACCCTCGGCCGGGGGATCGCGGGGCTCGTGGGTTCGATCCCAGCCCCTGACCAACAGTGAGCTGTGTGGAGTTTGCATGTTCTCCCCGTGTTGCGTGGGTTTTCTCCGGGATTTCTCCGGTTTCCTCCCGCATACTAAAAACATGTAGGTTTAGGGCGCACGCAGCGACCGGCAGCCGGTGGCTTGTCACCAGACTGCAAACCGAATCTACCTATGGGTACAAATAAGTAATAAAAAAAAAAAACAACTGCAAAATAATCAAAACAAGCCTTGTTTTTTCTAAAATATTCACCAGGACATAGGTTTATGCTGAAAATCAAATGTATAGCCAATAGACAAACGAATACATGCATACATAAGTATTTAAAAAAAAATGTACCACAGTGTCAGCTCGATTGAATTCAGCTGTGCTCCTTCATGTAATGATAATTTCAGAATCGGAGTCCGAGGTATCATCCACTGCTGTTAAAAAAAAAAAAAAAAAAAAAGATCATGCAGATACCCTATAGTTGAGTATCTAAATGTAAAACATTGAAATCATGACATCCGCTAACATCCTTTAAAGTCAGTTTCCAGGCAAATGAAAAAGGTGATCCTGGAATATGGCTTCCCTAGCTCCTTTTAAGATTCTGCCAGTTTGAATGGTCTTTCTGACCCAGGGATGTGGACCACTTCTGAGCAGTCTGGCTACAAGAGGACATACGGGTCTTCTTGCATCTCCTTATTAAATGTTTTCATTTCCTAGACAGCTTGTTTCAGTCCATCAGGGGCTGCTACCTCTGGGTCTACAAATAATGGGAGTGTTTTCCCTCTTACAGGTTTTAAATCAGTTCCACCAGTTCCATGTGGCACCATCAGTCCCTTTATCTAGTAAAATAACAAAGTTAAGATTAACTTCATGTGTTATATATATATACACGACCGTTCAAAAGTTTGGGGTCACTTAGAAATTTCCTTATTTTTGAAAGAAAAGCACTTTTTTTCAATGAAGATAACTTTAAACTAATCAGAAATACACTCTATACATTGCTAATGTGGTAAATGACTATTCTAGCTGCAAATGTCTGGTTTTTGGTGCAATATCTACATAGGTGTATAGAGGCCCATTTCCAGCAACTATCACTCCAGTGTTCTAATGGTACAATGTGTTTGCTCATTGTGTCAGAAGGCTAATGGATGATTAGAAAACCCTTGTGCAATCATGTTAGGTCTGTAATGCTGTAATTGCTGCAAATGGAGGATTCTTTGACGAAAGCAAAGTTTGAAGGAAAAAATTATTATTTCAAATACAAATCATTATTTCTAACCTTGTCAATGTCTTGACTATATTTTCTATTCATTTTACAACTCATGGTGGTAAATAAAAGTGTGACTTTTCATGGAAAACACAAAATTGTCTGAGGTGACCCCAAACTTTTGAACGGTAGTGTATATATATATATATATATATATATATATATATATTCATTCATTCATTCATTGGCTCCATCGATCTCGAAAGATCATGGGGGAATTTTGTGCCTTGGGTCATCATTCAGGGAGCTGCACCGTCGGGCGTGGCTGTAGAGGCCGATATGGGATCTGCAGGTTCTGCCGCAGCCGCTGCAGATAAATTCTTCACAGTGTAGTGGGGGTCTCGACAGTCTCCTCTGTCTGCAGAGTCTCTTCTCCCCCCACCGAGTGTCTCTTCTCTCCTCTGCTGTTCGGATGACATCCTGGGTGGTGGTCCGCCAGTTGGAGGGGACGGAGGCGGCTGACTCCAGGTCGGAGGGGTTGAAGCCTCCAGCCTTGAGGTCGCGCTTGCAAACATCCTTGAATCTGAGAGTTGGGCGTCCCTTTGATCTGGTTCCAGTAGCCAGCTACCCATACAGTAAGTCTTTGGGGATGCTGCCATCCTCCATTCGGTTGACGTGGCCAAGCCATCGCAAGCATCTCTTTGTCAGGATGGCAAACATACTGGGCACATCTGCTCTGGCCAGGACGTCGATGTTGGAGACACGGTCCTGCCAAGTGATGCGCAGTAGTCTGCGAAGGCAGCGTTCGTGGAAGGCGTTCAGCCGGAGTTCCTGGCAGGAGTAGAGGGTCCATGCTTCACTGCCGTATAGACTGTCGTATACATATATATATATGTGTATATATATGTGTGTGTGTGTGTGTGTGTGTGTGTGTGTGTGTGTGGAATAAAAGATAATACATATAGTGAGCTGAACAGGGTCTAAAACGTTCCACTGTTATGACCAGTTGCTCAAGCAAAACTGCATCAGAGCTGCTGCTTTGAGCGCTATATGCTCTGAAATCTCCGCAACAAATGCCTGCATCAAATATATTAGCAAATATGTTTTTTAACTTAATTCAATCTCTACAATATATTACATACAGTCGTGTGAAAAAATTAGGACACCCTGTATAAGCCTGTGATTTTTTTAAACATATTTGGACATGTTTAATAAATGACATGCCTTTGAACATAAATACAATACACACCTGGCAAGACAAGATGGCGGCGTTGTGTGTGGCTGGACGTCTACCTGTCCTGTCTTATGTGTTTAGTTGTCTTCTTATTGTTTCTAGCTCAAAACGTGTCATTGCTACTGGTTTATGATCACCTGAGTTTTTTAAATATTCGCAATTCTGTGGTCAAATTCTCAACCTATAAATTTAATGGCCAGCCTCCGCCACCTCTGTTGGCATCTTATACCACCTTATCTGAGATGTGCACCCAGCGGGCTGTTTTGAAACGGCCGCCACAAGAGACGCCGCAAAAGACGAGGTCGGAGAGGTGGAGTGTCATGCAGACTGAGGGCTTACCTGGCGGCAGTGGCTCAGGAGGTAGAGCAGGCCGTCTAATAACCCGATGGTTGGCGGTTCGAATCCCGCTCTCCCTAGATATCCTGCCGTTGTGTTTCTGGGCAAGACACTTCACCCGCATTGCCTCCAGTGCCCATAACACTGGGTATGAATGTGTATAAATGTATAAAAATGTTCGGTGGTGGCCGGAAAGGCCGTTGGCGCAGATTGGCTGCCACGTCTCTGTCAGCCTGCCCCAGGGCAGCTGTGGCTGCAAAAGTAGCTCACCACTACCATTGTCTGTCTGGAGTGAATGAATAATGTACCTATTTGTCAAGCGTCTTTGAGTATATATGATAAAGCGCTATATAAAATCGATGCATTATTATTATTCAACTCACAACCCTCGTCAACTGCTCTCCAGGAAGCATATCAGTTTTGACGTATGAGGATCCATGGATTATCGCTACTGATGGCTGTTGTTGACTGTCCCAGAGGCTGGATACCCACTTCCCTGCTACCGGCCCATGTGGATTTGCAGAAGGGGCTGCGCACCGGAGAATCTTCACCCAATCAGTCATTCTTCCCAGCAGGCTGATCAATGTTTGATTCGCATGGCTCTGATTAACACCAGATCCATCACAAATAAGACTTTTATTCTGAATGACTTTTTTACTTCACATTCAGGGGCTGCACGGTGGCGCAGTGGTTAGCACCGCGGCAGCACAGTTTACCCTCGGCCGGGGGATCGCGGGGATCATGAGATCGTGGGTTCGATCCCTGCCCCCGGCCAACAGTGATCTGTGTGGAGTTTGCATGTTCTCCCCGTGTTTGCGTGGGTTTACTCCGGGATTTCTCCGGTTTCCTCCCACATGCTAAAAACATGCAGGTTAGGGAGTTAAGCGGTGCTTGCGCACGCAGCGACCGGCAGCTGGTGGCTTGTCACCGGACTGCAGAACAAATCTACCTAAGGGTACAAAATAAGTCCAAAAAAAAAAAAAAAAATTCCTTGGATTTTCTTCTGATGACAGAAACATGGGTTAAACCAGGTGAGACCGCCGCCTTCTCTGAGCTCCTCCCTCCCGGCTGTTCTTTCTTCAGCGCCCCGTGAGCATCTGGTCGGGATGGAGGTCTGGCTTCTGTTTTTAACGACAGTTTTAAATGTCGCCTTCTCTCCACAAATACTTATTCCTGTTTTGAGCTGCAACTATTTGTGGTGGATCTCACAAGTCCTGTGTTATTTGCTGTTGTCTATCGTCCTCCAAAAGGACTTCATTAATGAGTTTTCTGAATTCTTGGCAGATATGCCAAAATATGATAAACTTTTTTACCTTTTGTTCTTATTAAAGACAAAAATAGAAAAATAGAAAGATGTTTTTACCTTCTTTACATGTTTCGACTGTGCACTGCAGCCTTTGTCAGCCTATTTTTGTCTTTAATATGAACAAAAGGTAAATAATTAAAAGAAGACAAAATGAACCTACTTGAGCTATGATAAACTTTTGATCTGCGGGGACTTTAATATTCATGTCTGCTGTCCATCTGATCAGCTGGCATCTGATTTTAAAAGACTGTTGGCGACATTTAATTTAAATATTTTAGCGGACAAACCAACACACCGTCTTGGTCACACTCTGGACCTTGTTACCTCTTTTGGGCTCTCAATCTCTCTCAAAGGAATTTCTGAGTCTGTCATCTCAGATCATCTCCCCATTATTTTTGAATTATTGACCCCTTCGCCACCCAGCAAGCCTGTGGCTCCATCATGCTGGCATCGCATCATTACTTCTTCAACGCCAGAGGAGTTTTCTGCTGCTTTTAGGGATTCACAGTTTTTTGCCTTGAATGGACTCGTTTCCCCTTCCCATCTGGATAATATTCTTTCCTCCTTTCATACCACCTGCTCTTGGATTTTGGACTCTATTGCCCCATTTCGGCTTAAATCGGCTAAACCGAAAACAGATCCCTGGCTAAACGACACTACCCGTGCCATTAGACAGCGGGTCAGGCAGGCTGAACGGAGATGGAAAAAGGACAAATTACATGTGTCTCTGGAAATTTCTAGGGACTGTCTTGCTGATTACCAGAGGACCGTGCAAAAGGCAAAATTTCAGTATCTCCGATATTATTTCTAGCAGCAGCCACTGTCCTAGAGGAAGAAGATGAATGAATGAATGAATGAACTCTTTTATAAACCCATGCACTCTGACTGTAACAGATGATTCGTTTACAACATGTGAGACTTTTCTTCACTTTTTTGTTGATAAAGTGGACTCTGTCAGACGAGTTATTAATAACAGTTTTAATGGGAGCTTGTCTATTGACCCGGGTTACTCTGCTGTGTTTGAACAGTTTGAGTTGGTTTCTTTATCATCACTTACTGATATAGTGAAGTCTCTGAAGCTGACAAATTGCTCACTGGATGTTGTTCCAGCTGGAATACTAAAAAGGGGTTTTAATACTGTAGGGCTTGGTCTTTTGGTTTTTATTAATTCCTGCCTTAGTTCAGGATTTGTCCCACCTGCTTTTAAACATGATGTGGTTAGACCCCTTCTTAAAAAACCTCAGCTTGATCCTTCAGTTTTATCTAATTTTAGACCCATTTCTCATTTGCCCTTTTTATCTAAGGTTTTAGAAAAAGCTGTTTTTATACAGTTGCAATCTTTTTTAGACGACAACTCTATTTTTGAGAAGTTTCAATCTAGGTTTAGATCTCGTCACAGCACTGAGTCTGCCCTGTTAAAGGTGCACAATGATATTATGATGTCTGCTGATGCCAAATGCCCCGTGGTCTTAGTGATGCTAGATCTTACAGCAGCCTTTGACACTGTGGACCATACTATCCTTTTGTCACACCTGAATCACCATGTTGGCATCCATGGCACTGCACTTAAGTGGTTTGAATCCTACCTATCTAACAGAACTTCTTCTGTAATGATTGGTGACATGTCTTCTTCTAGTGTCTCTCTCTCCTATGGGGTCCCACAGGGCTCTATCCTTGGCCCTATTCTGTTTTCATTATATATGCTGCCACTCGGGTCAATAATAGCCAGGCACAACATGTCTTTCCACTGTTATGCGGACGATTTACAGCTTTATTTGCCTTTGAACCCAGAACAAACAAACTCACAAAGTGTTCTATTGGACTGCATCACTGACATTAAGTTGTGGTTAAGCCAAAATTTTCTCCACTTGAAGAACTAGAAAAGCACTCAGAGAGCGCAGACCTCCGCCAAGCGCCCCAGTTACCCCCATACAGTGTTTGTGTGTACGTTTTAAGATTCCTTGACCATGAAAACATATGACTAGCAATTGGACTCACAATAATAGGATTAGTGGTTCAGTAGTTATTGACGAAAATGGCATTTTCCATAATGGCGGTTTTCTTCTGGACGGTGACCCGGATCAGCACCAAAATCTAATCATTTGTAGGATACCCCATTTCTGACAATCTGTGAAAATTTCATGAAAATCCGTCCATAACTTTTTGAGTTATCTTGCTAAAAAACAAACAGACAGACAAACAAACAGACAAACCAACGCCAATGAAAACATAACCTCCTTGGCGGAGGTAAAAAAACAGAATGTATTGTGTTTGGGGATACTGCAACGGCTGGCTTTGGTACCCTCTCTTTAAGGATCAGTTCAGCTGTCAGAAATTTGGGAGTGATTTTTGACAGCCATTTAAAATTTGATGAACAGACTGACAATGTAGTCAAGATGAGCTTTTATCAATTACGTCTGTTATACAAAACCAAACCTTTCCTGAGCCGTCATGATCTTGAGATAGCCATCCATGCTTTAATCACTTCTCGACTTGATTACTGCAATGCACTTTATGTTGGCATCCCTCAGTCTTCTCTTGGCTGCCTTCAACTTGTACAAAATGCAGCGGCCCGTCTTTTGACCAACACACCTAGGCGAGAGCACATTACTCCGATCCTTTTTCACTTCATTGGCTTCATCAGTCCATTTTAGAATTAATTTTAAACTTTTGCTTTTTGTTTTTAAAGCTCTTAATGGCCTTGCTCTGGTTTATCTGTCAGAGATTTTGACTGTCCGTGACCAAGGCAGGGCTTTGAGGTCATCCAGTCAGCTTTTGCTGGATGTGCCCAGGTCAAGGTATAAACATTGGAGTGACCGAGCTTTTTCTGTTGTCACCCCCAGGCTCTGGAATAATATTCCCCCTGACCTATGTGCTATCTCTGACCTGGCCTTTTTTAAATCAGAACTTAAAACATATTTGTTTAGGATGGCTTTTAATACCCAGTAGTGGTGATATTTGTCTTGGCATTTGTTTTTATTTTATTCTTATTTTTTAGGTATTTATTCTTATTTCTTTGTTTATGTTATTTTTTTTTTAATTTATTTTTGTTACTTATTTGTACCCGTAGGTAGACTTGGTTTGCAGTCTGGTGACAAGCCACCGGCTGCTGGTCGCTGCGTGCGCGAGCGCCCTAAACCTACATGTTTTTGGTATGCGGGAGGAAACCGGAGAAATCCCGGAGTAAACCCACGCAACACGGGGAGAACATGCAAACTCCACACAGCTCACTGTTGGTCGGGGGCTGGGATCGAACCCACGATCTCATGATCCCCGCGGTCCCCCGGCCGAGGGTAAAACTGTGCTGCCACAGTGCTAAACCACTGCGCCACCGTGCAGCCCAATTTTAATGCTGTGTGTATTTTTAATGCTGTTTAATTATTTTGTAAAGCACTTTGGTCGCCTATGGGTTGTTTTAAAGGGCTATATAAATAAAGTACATTACATTACATTACATATGGATATTTAATATCAATATTAAAAATACTGGGAGATTCATGTAATACAAGTAAACAATTGAAAATGAATTAAGGACTTTTTAAAAATTTTCTGTAAAATGTAATTCTTTTTTTTTTTTTTTTTTTTTTTTTTAATTTAAGTTTTTGTAAAGGGTATACAGGTCGTTACAGCAATGCAGTGTTTACATTTTCATCACATGTTCCCTTATTTTCTGATATCTGACAACATTGGAAGATTAATTCTTACAACACTCCTTTTTTTTTTTTTTTAAAGTGAAAGAAAAAGTGAAATTAAAGAGAAAAAAAAACAAGAAACAAATAACAAAAAAAACAAACAAACAAACCAGTAAAAAACAAACAAAAAGAAAAAGTAAGTAAATAAAGATAAAAGAGCATCTGAGTAGCTTTGGAACAAAGAGCGGAACCATTATTGAAATGGTATTTGTCAAAGATTAGATCTAATGGAAGACACATATGCGGTCCAGGGTTGCCAAAAGTTCATGAACACATCCATGTCCTGTCTCAGTGCGAATGTCAACTTTTCCATCGAGTAAATGTCTTGGATCACGTTAGTCCAATCTTCAGGTGTAGGACAGTCCTTCAACATCCATTTTTTAGTTAGAGCTTTTTTGCTTGCCAATATTAAAACACTGAATAAGTATTTTTCTCCTCGTCTTTCCAGTGAGTCCGGTAGTAAACCCAAATACAAAGTTACAAAAGAAAAGGGAACTGTAATTTTGAATATTTTCCCCAATATTGTCTGTACCTTGGTCCAATATTGGTGGATAACTGGGCATGACCAAAACACATGAAAATGATTTGCAGTCTTTTCACCACACAAGCGCCAACAGTTCAATCCCTTATGGGTAAATTTGTTTTGTGCAGGTGTTCTGAAAAATCTTGCCAAGTTTTTCCATCCAAATTCTCTCCACTGCAGGGATGAGGTACTTTTCCATTGCTGTTTATTTAGCTTTTCCCATATTTCCAGTTGTAAAGTGAAATTCCCCTCTTTTTCCCATCTCTCTTTTATATAAGATGTGTTGTCTCCTTTTAAGTCTTGAAGACCTTGGTATATTTTAGAAATGTATCTGATCCCTGGGATCCCTTTATATGCCATTAAGAAGACCTTCAGAACACCTGACTGGGCCCTTTCCAAAACCTCCTTTTTAAGTATATTGTTTATGTGGTGTCTAAGCTGGAAGAACCTGTAAAGGTCTTGATTTATTAGGCCTTGTTTTTTCAAATCTTCAAAACTTCTTAAGATTTGCCCTTTAAAAAAATCGTAATATTTTATCAGCCCTTTCTCCTTCCACTTTTTAAATCTGGTGTCTGTTTTATTAGGAGTAAAGTCCTGATCATAGGCGATCCATTGCAGAAGTCGATAGGGCTCTTTAGTTTGATTCTCTCTGACTATCTTAAACCAAATTTTTAGCGGGGTCTCTATCCACGGGTTAGTGTTATTCAAAAGCTTAGGTAAGACATTGTTCCCTATTATCGCCTGTAGGGGGATGTCACTTGTTATTTGGCATTCGATCTCCTTCCATTGTGCAGTGTAGACTGGGTTACATATCTCTACTAAAGTTTTAATTTGTGCGGCTTTAAAGTAGTCCCTGATATTTGGCAGCGCGAGCCCACCTTTGTCTTTGTTTAGCTGTAGGGTTCTATATCTGATTCTAGGTCTCTTGCCCTGCCATATGAATCTTGAGATCCTTCTGTCCAGCTCCTGCCATGTTTTTTTGGGAGGTTCTACCGGTATTGTTTGGAAAAGGTATAGAAGACGTGGAAGTATATTCATTTTGACTGCTTCAATTCTTTGTGCAGTACCCAAGAATGGTATCATATTCCATCTTGCTAGGTCAGATTTTATTTTTGTCACCAGTGGATCATAGTTTAGTGATATAATTTTGTTGAGTTGTTTCGGGATATTGACCCCCAGATATTTCATAGATTCCGACTCCCAGTTAGTTTTGAGTTTGCTTAGTGAATAATGATTTGGGTCATAGTTGAATGTTAAAACTTGGGTTTTATGCATATTTAATTTGTACCCCGATAAATCTCCATACTCTGAAAAAACTGAGGTTAGTTCTGGTAAAGAAGTGTCCGGCTGCCCTAGGTATATTAAAATGTCATCAGCAAAGAGTGCTATTTTATGTTCCTTCTGACCAAGTGTAATACCTTGAATTTTTTGGTTTTGTCTTATCCATTGGCTCAGAGGTTCTATGAAGATTGCAAAGAGCAGTGGAGACAGGGGGCAGCCCTGACGACATCCTCTTTCCAGTTCAAAAGATGATGATAAATTACCGTTAATCCTTATTTTAGCTGTTGGTTTTTTATATAATGCCTGTATAGTTCTAATGAAGTTGTTATGAAAATTGAAACTGGATAAGATTCTATATAGAAAAGACCAGTCAACCGAATCAAATGCTTTTTCAGCATCTAATCCCAATATGACTGCATTTAAGTTATATTTTTTTATATGATGAATTATGTGTAAAGTGCGTCGAATGTTGTCTTGTGTCTGTCTTTGTCTTATAAAACCTGTTTGGTCTAAATGAATTAGGTCTGTCAGTATATTTTCTAACCTTTTGGCAAGGATAATGGTAAAAAGCTTATAGTCCTGATTTAGTACACTGATTGGTCTGTAGTTGGAGCACTCTAGTTTATCCTTTTCAGGTTTAGGTATAACTGCAATGACCCCTTCTCTCCAGGAGGGGGGGATTTCCCCTGTGTGGAGGACATAATTAAATGTTTTCAGGAGGAGAGGAGATAGTTGCTGTTTAAAGGTTTTGTACCACTCTGCTGTATAGCCATCAGCTCCTGGGGATTTGTTAGCTTTAAGTTTCATAATTGCTTTTTCCAATTCTTTAGGATGTATTTCTGACAGTAGTGTTTTATTTTGTGACTCCGTAAGTTGGGGAAGGTTTAATGTGTTTAGGAATGCCTCGGATGCGTTTTTATGTTTTTTGTGGGAGTATAAGTTCTTATAGTAATTCTCGAAGTTTTTAAGAATATCCTGAATTCTGAATTTTATTTCCTTTGATACTGGGTCTCTGATTTTGTAGATTGCTCTTTCTGTTTGATGTTTCCTCAATTTATAGGCTAGCAATTTTGCCGATTTACTGCCTGCTTCATAGTATTTTTGTTTCAGAAATGTAAGTTTCTTCTGGATTTCTATTGTGTAGATCTCAATTATTTGGTTTTTAATTTCCTTAATCTTGAGCGAGTCAGTAGAATGAGTGTTGCCTTTGTGTTCTTTTTCTAGGTTCCTAAGTTCTGACTCTAATGTGGATAGTTTTTCTTGTCTTAGTTTCTTTTGGGTTGCCAGTTTTGCAATAATCTTTCCTCTTATTACAGCTTTACATGCATCCCACAGTATTAAAGGGGATACTTCTCCATTATCGTTATCTTCCAAATATCTGAGAATATCTGATTCCAATTCATCTTTCAATGGTCCTTTCAGGACATTTGAATTTAACCTCCAAGAAAATGTATTATTTGTGTATTTTTGGATATTTAAGTCCATGTAGATCGGACTGTGGTCGGAGAGATCCATCAGTCCTATTTTACATGTTTTTACTCTTCCAATGTCTCTATTAAACATAAAAAAATAGTCAATCCTTGAGTAAGATGAATGTGGAGTTGAGTAAAATGTATAGTCTTTTACACTGGGGTTGAGTTCCCTCCACACGTCACAGATTCCCAATTCTTTTAGTAGCATCCGAGTCTTCCTGTTTTGGGTGTTATTTTGATGTGGGGAATTACCAGAAGCATCTCAGTATGGATTCAGTCTAAGATTGAAGTCCCCACCACATATCACTAAACCTTGAGCTTTAGTTATCATTAGGTCGAATACATTTTTATAAAATTTCCAGTTAGCCCCTGGGGGAGCATACACATTCAGCAGGGTGATATCTTCTCCCTCTAGCCGCCCAGTTACCAAACTGTATCTCCCTTCTTTATCTTTGTGTTCTGATTTTTTTTCAAATGTAATTTTGGTTGATATCAATGTCGCTACTCCCCTCCTCCTCCCTGATTTATATGAAGATGAAGAGATCATTTTAAACCCTTGTCTACTGAGTTTATTGTGTTCCACGTCTGTTAGGTGGGTTTCTTGTAAAAGTATTATTCCTGCTTTGTCTTTTTTCATTTTGCCTAGAATCTTGGATCTTTTAACTGGATTCAGGATTCCTTTTACATTATATGAAATTATTTTGGTTACACCCTGTTTCTCCATTGTGTTGTTTTGTTTAGTATAACTGTGTGGTGGCCCTCTTTTGTGCTACTCAGAAACTGAAAGAACATTAAAAACAAGAAAAACATTAAGAACATAGTGTAAAAAACTTTAAAACAAAAAGCTGTCATAAGAACTTCCTGAGCTGAGGTCTTTTTAAAGACCCTGTAAGAGCCTTGATGGAGTGAAGGCTCTGAGGGAAATTCCTCAAACTCTGTTACGTGTTGAGGGCCCTCTCTTACCACTGAAAGTAGTCCCATGCTTTTAACGTGAGTTTCAGAACCCAATCCAAACTTGTAATGATTTTTTTTTTTTCCTTTTATGCCTAAACCCTGTGAAATTGTGTGCACCCTCCCACCCCCATCACATCAAACATTCACGCAAAAACAGTATTTGTTAGTATGAGGAGAACATGTGGATTATTGTCACATTTCTATTTTAACAAGTTTTTTTTTTTTTTTTTTATTACAAAGACTTATTTGTTTCAAATAATATGATTGTTCCATGAAATGTTTTACCACATGCTGAATATGCATCTCCTTTAATGTTTGTTACCTTGTATGAGGGGGGTTGGATGTGCGGATTGATTCAAGTGAAAAAAAAAAAAAAAAAAGGTCGCTATTCCAACCTGAAAACGGATAGTTTATCCGCGACGCTCTGGTGCTGGGTTTCCCGCTGCTGGTCCGTGGATTTTGAAGGTCTTTGTGTTGTCCATGTTTGAGCTCTGATCTTCGCACTCGGGTCTGCTGGGGGTTTAAATACCGTTACCGGGAGGCCTCTTTTCGCCATGTCAGCTGTTGCTTCTTCCGCCGAATTATAGAGACACGTTTCATCGCCGTAGAAGACCCTTAACTTCGCAGGAAATGGTGTCTGAAAGCGCAATTTCTTCTCTCTTAACACCTTTTTCGCGTCATTGTATTCCCTGCGCTTTTTAAGGACCTCCGGGGCGTAATCGTGTTCCACGTAGACTTTTCTCTCCTGGTGCATAAATCCTTTTTTCTGCCAGGCCAGTCTTACAACCTCTTGTTTTATTTTGAAATTGGAAAATCTTACCAACACCGAACGTGGGGGCGCTTCCGCCGCCGGCCTAGCGGCTAATGAACGATGTGCCTTTTCTATCTTCAAGTCGGTGGTTTGTGGAATATCCAATTTCTCTCTTAGTAAGGATTCCACGCATTCTGCCATTGAGTTAAAACCATTTTCGGTTCCTTCTATCAGACCATGAATTCTTATGTTGTCTCTTCTTTGTTTTCCTTCTTGGTCGGTTAGCTTAGCCTCTATAGCTGCTTGTCTTTTGCGTAGGTCTAGCACAGAATCTTCGAGCACTTTTATTCGATCCTCTGTTTCCAAGATTCGGTTCTCGGCCTGGTCCACTCTGCTGTTTGTCCTTTTCAATTCTTCTCTGAATTCCCGAAATTCGGCCGTAACATCTCGGCGAAATCGTCGTAGCTCCTCAAATAGTGATTTCAGGCTAACCCTTTTGTTAGCTATCACCAGTTCCTCGTCTTCTGAACGGAGATCTTCCAGTTCGGATTCTCCGGCCGATACGTGTCCTGGCCTGGAGAATTTCAGTTTCTTCTGTTTTCCTTTAGACATGATGATTTTGTCTTTTGATTTTCACTCCTCCAAAAATCCGTTAAGTTTGATTTTCAAGGTGTTATCCTGAATTGGGTCTGAGAACTTCAGTGTTAAGCTGCAGTCGCCATGGCGTCCAGACCGGAAGTCCGTAAAATGTAATTCTAAACAAATAGTGAGGAATAAATTATGACACCCCCAATCTATTTTAGGACACCCCCACATTCATTCTGACTTAAAATGACTAAAATAAATGTTAAAAAAATGCAAATAAAAACAAAAACAAGATTAGACATAGATATGTGAACATTTATTAATAAAGAACTGAATATTTAATGGGGTGTCCTAATTTTTTCACATGACTGTATGATCATCATCCATTGAGTTATCTGGAAGTCAAGTTTGACATTCAGTGCAAATGACCTGGATGTGTTTTCTTTCTTTAACCCCATGTCTTCCTTTCAGTCCAAAATTAAATGATTGTCGTTCTTTTGACTTTGAGCTTCTGTACTCCATGAACTGTTCATATGATGGGCAAGGTTTTTCTGCTGAAATGAACAGAGTACCATTTCAACATTTCAGAAACTTTGCAGCCACTAACACAACACTATTCACTTTCATTCACATGGCTTCAGATAGATAGTTATTGTATGCTGCACTTCCTTTGTTTAGCGTCAGGCATTATTGGCTGCTGAGATGTCCCCTGTGTGTTTGGTCCCTCCATCTGGTCTGTGCTATTTAAAAACTCCAATGACCGACCACACGAGAAACAAAACCGCGTTAAGCGGTTCACATGTTTGCCACAAAACATGACTCGGTCTCTGTCACCATAAACTCCATTAACAACAAGAACACAAATCTGTCTTCTCTCTTACTCTCCGTTTCTTTCTGTTTTACTGCCGTGCTAAATTATTATTTTTAACTGCCATGCTAAATCTCAAATTGACCGCTCATGTTATCACTTCCGGGTCAACCACTTACACGTTCCTTTTCCGGTTGGCATTACTTGTAAATTTGTTTCAGGATTTGTAAATTTGTTTTGCCACTTGAAAATTTGTGTCAGCATCTGTAAAAGTGTTTTGCCACTTGTCTAAAGGTGCAATCCAGAACTTTTTGACCTCTTGGCCAGTATGTGTCACACTCACTGTTGCCTCATGAAAACATTGCACGTGTTGCCATGTAGAAACACAGCGCTGGAAACAAGCATTCACATGTCGCAGCAGACTGTATTGAAATCAGTTTCTTTGCGATGACGAGCCAGTGAAATAATGTCAAGCGACGACTCTTTTGTGGTACAGTGCCCAGTGATTTTAGTTGAGTCTTCTTTGATGTTTATCTCCATTCGACAATTTTTTTAAATTATTGTCACATAATTGTTAATAATTTACAGTAATGCTAACGTTTCACAGACGTGATTGAACCTGATAATTACATACATTTTGATAATTTAATCATGGCAAAACTGTAGCTGTCTTTAAGGACTTTGCTGTTGGTAGAGTGTTTTTTTGCAGATATGCTATAACACACTCTTGTGGTTTGTTTATGTTCAGCGTTTTAGCTAAGAATCTAAAATGAGCTGTTGCTGTGTGTGGGCAATCAGGGACCGTTACCCTGATCACTACGGACAATACATTGGGTTTGTTCCAGGTGGCTAGCTCACGCTGCTGGTCTGTGGCAGGTCCACATGTACATCAGTGGTACAAGGTGCATCATCACGGCATCAAAAACCAGGAGGTGGCAAATTATTTTTGGGTTCTCTCTCATTTTCTGTTCATTTCAATTTTATTTATTGTTTTATATTATTGTTATTGTTATATATTATTAAAATAAGTTATTGTAAAATCAAATCAACATCAACTAATCAACATCAACATCAACTAAATGATGTCCATGAAAAAAGGGCATTTTTTTAATACAACTTTATTATATAGCACAAATTCACAACAGTCAGCTCATAGAACTTTGAAAAGACCCCACAATTCCAGAAAGACCTCAATTTCGGGTAGATGGTGGCTTGTCAACCTGGGAAGGTAGCCCATCTAGGGGAAGGTAAACCGTGATTTCAAACCTCCGCTGCCTTGCGGCACACCCGGTCACGGGAAAGGCTTCGGGAATCAACCCTGAGGAAAAATCCGGAGTCGGAGCCCCTAAGGCAGTTCTCTGTTGTGCTCAACATCGTTCTGGCAGCTCCTGCGACGGCGCTGGTGCCAAACTATAGCAGCCCTGCTGTTCCTTTGGATTCATCAGTGACGTGGAGAGGGGGGACATGCTGCATGGGTAACATCTTGTCCTCCATATCTTCCTGCCCAGGCTTGAATCCTACCAACGCCCAACGCTGGAAGGTAGAACACCGGTGCGCATCGGACTGTTCAGCCACGGCAGTGCTGTTCCAGCAGAGTAGACGTTTAGGATTCTCTTCCATGGTCATCATAGACCGACGGAGGCCGCCGCCGCCGCCGATTGTAAAATGTATGCATGACATTGTTTGTGCCTTTTCTAATTTATATATAAAGGGTGTTGTTGATTCATTGTTAGATTTACCAAGTGAAGGCTTACCTATCCTCAGTGCACAACTGAAATACTGTCAACCTTTGTATAACCTTGTAAAATTACTGAGAACTTCAGTCATACATACCTGATCAGACATATGCAGAGCATTCTCTTCAATAAGCTCACTTTTTGAAATTATTTGTAGTGCAGTAATAGTCCAGTTCTCATATGGATACTCGGTGTAAAAAATTCAGTGCATTTCAGAAAATAAGCACATAACTAATCCAACCTGACACAAAATCACTAGTCATAGTCCTCATAATATCTGTAAAAAAGGATTCTTTAAATATTTAAATTTATATTGGATTACTGTATAATCTTAAAGTTTTTAGTATTTTACAAAAGTTAAATTCTCAGCAATATTACATTTTCTGACAGTCTACTAATATAATGTTATAAAGCAAATCAACATCAACTAAATGATGTCCATGAAAAAAGGGCATTTTTTTAATACAGCTTTATTATATAGCACAAATTCACAACAGTCAGCTCATAGAACTTTGAAAAGACCCCACAATTCCAGAAAGACCTCAAGAATCAGGTGATCCCCTGTGAGCATCACTTAGCCACAGTGCGGAGTAAAAACTCCATTTTAACAAGAGGAAGCCTCCAGCAGAAGTGGTTTTGGCATCTGATCAGGACGCCTCCTGGTCACCTCCCACTTCAGGTGTTTGGAACACGTACCCCGAGGATGAGACCACAGGACAGACTATGACTCCCAGCGGGCAGGGAACAACTTAGCGTCCCCTCTGAAGAGCTGTAGAAGGTGGCTGGAGAGAGGGAAGTCTGGGCTGCTCTACTGGACTGCTGCCTACATGACCCGGATCCCCAGAAAAGCTGTTGAGGATGGATGGACAGATGGATGGGCAAAAGTAAATTTTGATAATATTCTCAAAAGTAGAAACAGTCTGTCTCCCAAATATCAGAATTTGAAAACAAAGTCCGATGTAGGCATTTTCCCCCTGTGTGACTGTTGAGTGAACTGGATCAGTGTGGTCCATGGAGCCGATCTGGGAGAGCAATATAGAAAAACAATATAAGAAATTGGACACAAACTTCAAATCTTTAGTTGTCTCTTTAGTTTGTGTTGCCCTAGCTTCTTACAGTAAGGTACAAAATACCAATGTCCAAATTTTAAAAAGAAATAAAATAAAAACAGTCTAAAGAAAAAAAATGCATGAAAATATGACATAATCTGAACTTGTGGACATTTTTTAAGCATTCCAAATATGCTACAATGAGTGTGCTTGGTCTCCTAATGCTAAATGTACTGTTGGTGACAGAAAGAGTGGGTAGAGAAATGGATCTGGATTTTACCTGTGTTCTGTGTTCACTCCTGGTGCAGCATTGCACCTGATTCAAGAACAGGAAAAAGATTTTCAGTTCCAAATCCTTGGAACCCCAAGTGCACCACCACCTTGTACTTTCATTAACAATGAAAAGTTTAAGACATTTTAGCGTCCCCATTTGTAAGATGGTCTTGATCAGACGGTTAAAAAAAGAAAAACTCTACTACCTAGACCTCTCCTAGCTTGTGTCCTCAAAAGCTCTTCCATTGGTGGCGGTGGTTCTGCAGGAGCAAGGCCAAGTGTATGTGGGTTCTCTGGGCGCAGTCTTCTATGTTGTGGCAGCACTGCATCTGCAGAAAGGGGCTTTGAAAGAATGCGGACCAGAAGGGGTGGAATGTGGTCCTAAGACTTCTCCTGCTTGACTGCGTAGACACTCCAGCACCTTGTATTCTTTTTGTACACTCTTCTGGTATTGAGAACACAAAGTATCAGAAAATTCATATTATTAATTAATTCATTATGAAAAATAATAAATAAATATGAATGGATGGACGTAACAGAGTAATCACTAAATATTAACAAAAACAATTGTTTCTGTAAAATTTACAAAAAGGTTTAAAATTAATAAATCAACACCAAAAAAAGACCTTTTAAATTTATAATCCTAATATTACAGTTTATAGATTATTGTGTAAAATGTTTTGGTGGCACAAAACTTACATGGTCCCTGTGCTGGTTCTAATCCAGTGCAGCTAAAAGGGTCCGGGCCTCATATACAGATGGGCTAAAGGAGAACCTTTTGCTGGCATACATTAGAATGTGATTTTGAAAAGCCTCAAGGTCTGCAGTTGATCTGTGAAAACACATTCATATTAATGATTGTCCTTGTCTTTCTGTTGGCATTAAAGAATTTCATTCGTACTCATCTAAAGGTCAGGTATTTGTGGACCATCCGTAACCACCGCTTGTCCATCACAATATCGGTGAGGACCTGAAAAGCCACTGAGCCTTTTTCCAGCCATTGTTTGGTGGAGCTGTTCTCCAGTGCCTCATGTAAACATTGTCCTTCCACCCATTTGTGCTCGTTCACCACATGGTGGAGAAGGCCAAGCCACAATTTCTAAAAAGGGGTGAAATAAAATTGTACGGTTTTCTACTTGAGAATGTCATGTTTGCCTCCTTCAGGGCATACGTAAATGAGGCACCAGATGCCAACAGAAAGTTTGTTTGTTTATTCACAAGAAAGAACAAAGTAAAGAGCCACGTGGGGCAAAACACACACACTAAACTTGAACACAAAATAAAGAACACTAACATCAGTGCTAGAGTGTAGCGAGGACGGAGCCAGACACTATAGAGTACACACTTACGCCTGATGAAGCGAGGATGAATCAGACAGAGAAGGAAGACTGGAGCCGGGGATAGGGACTCCAGTCCAGTTTAGGTTGCAGCAAGGAGTGAGCCACAGCTGCTCCCTTAAAGACTGATAACAAAAAAACAAAGAACCAAACAGGAGAGGAGGAAACGTAATGACAAATCACAATCAGCTGTGACAGCCGGAAGTTTGGTCACGGCACTGTCACAGTAAAAGTCCTGTGGACACCAATAATAACCAAACAGAAACACTATGGGAGAAAAAGGGAAAATACTGAGTAACGCGAGCGTGGATGTTCTCAGCACTCGGATCGCCACAGTACCCCCCGTTCAAAGGGCGCATTCCAGGCGTCCAAAGTGACACCCAGGAAGCCCACCCCCCAACCAGAAAGCTAACAAGACCGACCTTGGGTGGGCAGAGGGGGAAACAGACCAGGAGGGGAAGAAACCCAAAAGGAAATGAGCACAGAAAGTCTAACAGCAAAATACAGAGAAAAAACCCCCCACAAAGATCAAACAATAATGAAGTCTCCAGCACGAAATAACACGGCTAATACTTGCCTTACAAAAACAAATGAAAGGTGGCGATATACAAACCAACATAAAATGAGAACTTTCAAGCAGAAATGTCCAAAACCAGATAAATGGGTGAACACAAGGATAAATAAGAACACTTCAAATCAGATCACCAGGCAAGGAGACGAAAGAAAAAACATCACTTTGACAATATCCAAGGAAAAAAAAACACAACGAATGGACCCACATAGGGAATACTGGCAGGAAGAGGTAAAAAAGGCAGTTCAGGTGGCCTACCGGCATCTAGGCTCCATATTAGGGAAGAAAAAGGAAAAAAAAAAAAACAGTTCGGGTGGCCTGCCCAAGTCCCAGAACCGGGGAAACAGTACCTCAGGTGGCCGACCCAGGTCACCCAACCAGTGAAGCAGTCCGTCAGGCAGCCGACCCAGGACGCCGAACTGGTGGAGCAGTCCTTTAGGTGGCTGACCCGCGTCCTTAGACCACCAGGACCAGAGGGGGGAGCTCGGACGCAGCTTCCCTACTGAGAGGCACAACGAGGGGAAGCCGAACCGAAAGAAGGGGACCCCAGCGGCGTCCGGTGGTGGAGAATATGGGGGAAGGGTTGGAAACAGGGAAGCAGTCCAGTGTCAGGCAGAAGGGGATCTGCAGCTCCCTTACCAACCTCGAACCGATCCAGCGCAGCACCCACGTGGACCCCGATTGGGCTGACGCAGCACCTGGAATGACCTCCCGAAGTGAACCAGAGCCTCGATGATATCGACCGGGGCTGACTCATCTCCAGTGACCCTGGAAGAAGGCTCGGAAAGAGGGGGAGAACAGGGGTCAGGATCACCAGCAGCGGCAGAGCCTGGCGAGACGAGCTCGGATGCAGCAGCCAGCTGCACCCGGCTGTCCTCCCCAAGAGACAGGCAAGAATGCTCCAGAACAGAGAATAAGAAGACAAAATAGAGCACTTGCCTGATCTCAAGCTCTACCGCCGTCCAGGACTCCGACGATCCAGGCTCAACGGTCAGGAGGTCCATCTTCAGTTCCCACTCAACTGCAGTGGCCTCCTCAGCTGGCATGATGGTCTCCACAGTCTGAGAGACCCCTGATGCTGAAATCCACTCTGATGGCTCACTCAGCGTGGTGGCAGGGGGTCCATTGCCTGCTGGAGCTGATTACCACTCCACGGAAATCCGGGGACACTTCATCATTGGCGCAGGCTCCAAAAGACAGTCAGCCCCCTCCTCTGCCCATGACATGGCTGCGGTCTACTCCTGACACCGGGGGACGCTCGGAGAGAAGGGGAAGAAACACAGAGGTAGCAGGTTCAATTCTAATGGCTGCAGCAGGTGGTGGGAGCTCAGAGGACAGTGAACCCTGAGCTCCACCCCCAGGAATCAGGCAAGGTAATTCATTAAACCAAGATTTAGCATGAAAAAACACTTGACTGCTTTCCCGGGGAACGATGGTGACTGCTGCAGCGGGCTTGGTTCTTCCTCTTCCCGTAGAGATGGTGATGGAGCCCCCCCCCCCCCCCGCCCCGGAAGACAAGGAGAAGTTGCCCCCATAGGATCAGTGACAGGCGAAGCCAGACAAGGAACCCTAGGTCACACAGCAGCTGAAGGGAGCGCCAAGGATGAGGAAGAAGCAGCCGAGGCAGTCCAGGAATGTGGAGCTGACGGGACAATGGGAGAAGATGACCCGGAGGCTGAGGCTGCTCTTCTCACCTTCCGTTGAAATGCAGGAAAAACAGCTGGCTGGAAGGCGGAATTTCTTAGGTGGCCCGGGACAGGATCCGGACGGGAACCTCGCTGAGGAACGGTGACAGATGGGACCAGATAAGGACACACCGGGCTCACCGCCACTGAAAGGCGTGCTGAGGAGGAGGAAGGAGCAACCAGGGCAGTCCGGGGACATGAAGCTGACAGAACAGCGGGACAAGATGACCCGGAGGCTGGGGCTGCTGTCTTTACCTTTCATCGTGGCGCGGGAGAAACAGCTGGCTGGAAGGCGGAATTCTTCTGGCGATCCGGGACAGGATCTGGACGGGAACCTCGCGGAGGACCGGCCTGCTCAGGAGGCTTCCCTCTCGTCAGAACAACCGTGTCCCGGGGAGGGGATGGAGGCCTCTTGGCCGGATTCTCTATCGGTTTCCAGTTCTTCTGCTGTAAAGCCGTTAACGCCGTCAACCTCTCCCTGCCCTCTGGATACAAGGTCAGGCGGTAGCGTTTTAAAGGCCCTTTGCGCTAGGTCCACGTACTAGTGGGCGGTGTCGGAGGGGGTGAACAGACGGGCATTGGACAAGAGGTCATCAACCTCCATCAGGTACTCGATGCAGTACCCAAGCTCTGATGACGCTATCTCTCCAAATACACAGGCACCCGGAAAAGGGGAAAAAAAATCAAGCCCAAAAAAACAAACTATTGTGGCTGGCACTTTGTTTGGCTGCAACCTACTGTCGTGTTTGCCCTCTTCAGGGCTTAAATGAGATGCCAGATGCCAACAGAAAGTTTGTTTGTTTATTCACAAGAAAGAACAAAGTAAAGAGCCACATGGGGCAAAACACACACTAAACTTGAACACAAAATAAAGCACACTAACATCAGCGCTAGAGCGTAGTGAGGACAGAACCAGACACTATAGAGTACACACTTATGCCTGATGAAACGAGGATGAATCAGACAGAGAAGGAAGACTGGAGCTGGGGATAGGGACTCCAGTCCAGGTAGACATAGGTGCAGGTCGCAGCGAGGGGTGAGCCTCAGCTGCTCCCTTAAATACTGATAACAAAAAAACAAAGAACCAAACAGGAGAGGAGGAAACGTAATGACAAATCATGATCAGCTGTGACAGTGCCGGCTCGACTTTGACAGCTGGAAGTTTGGTCGAGGCGCTGTCACAGTAAAAGTCCTGGGGACACCAATAATAACCAAACAGAAATACTACGGGAGAAAAAGGGAAAATACTGAGTAACCCGAGCGCGGATGGGCTCAGCGCTCGGATCACCACAGAGAAGCCCTTAATCCAATTTTAAATTCAACTGTTACAGGGCTCAAGAAGTCAAGTGACTTCTGGTGTGCACTAAATTTACTTAGGAATAAATTGTGATACCTTTATTTTAATATCTGGGCTTATTGCTAACAATAACAACTGTATAATCAGTTTTGTCTCCAACAAAGAAAAATTGCACATCAAGGGTGATACTTTCTTAAACTCATTGATGGCCACAGTGGCACTGGTAGTACAATTATTTGTGTTGTTGCAGTAATACAAGAAATTTTGCACCTATCCTGAAGTCGTCATGCATTGCAGCTTTGTTACTGCACCACCAACAATGATCAACGATATCACACAGCCACAGAAGCAATACAGCCTGCCCCTTCGTTTTACCTGCCTGAAGAGTACGTACACAAATCCATCTTTTATTTTTCGTAGTTCATTTCTGGATAGTTAGGTTATTGTAATGATTGGCAAGACTTACAGATGAGATCCTTTTAGCAAGATTCTTGGCCCCATGCCACATGTCAAAAGCTTTGCTTGACACCAGGAAAAATGAAGCGGTCTGAATGACAGAGATTGAATTTTGAATTACATCACAAATTAAAATATTCAGCTAGAGAATTTTAATATCCACTTACCCATGAGTGCCGAGATCTGTGAATGGGCATCAGTGCACACTTCGACCACCTTCACTTCTGTGAGGAGTTGGGTCATTGTGTCCATAAAAGCCTTTTTCTCTATTACAACAGAGTTGTGGTCAGTCTGACACTTGTCAACAGTCCAAACTGAAATGATGTCTTTGCTTTCATGGTCCATAGCCGTGTATGTGCAGTACTGAGCACAGTGACCAGGGCTGTCCATCCTCCCATCAGCTATAGACACAGATTGAAATTAATTAGCTGTGAATTTATTGAAAAAATTAATAAATACAAAAAAATAATCTCTCCACATCAAACCTACCCCCAGACAAAATAAATAAAAATGCACCAATTAGCACCACTTCTCTGTCTTGAATCCTATTTATTATCTCCCGTCTGTTCTCCATCCTGCCATCCTTGATACTGTCCACACAGTAGGTGTCCTGGATGATATGAAATGTATTCCGTGCCACAAACCCTATATTCATAAATTTAAATAATAGGGCAACTTTGCCGTAGTTATTCCCTGCCAGTAGAATGTTAGAAGCCATCATGAAATCTCCGGCTTGCATCCCAAACTTGAGGGTGGGTTGTGAGTTCCATCTCCAGATAAGATGGCCTTGTGCACATGTCTGAATACAGAGACATACAAAACATTTTGTGATGGTGAAGTGATTTTACATCCAAACAATTGTTTATATTAATAAAAGCACAATGTGCTATGACATAGTTTGGTGGTTTTATTAAATTTTATTGTCATGTACCATGCAAACAAAGGTCAGTGTTATACCAAGAGTCCAGATACACAACTACTGTACTTTTTGGGCCTCAACTACAACTGAGAATTAATAAAGTCCACTGCAGTTACTCGCCCAGTCCATAATGCTTGCTGATCCTCTTCCATGGATGGAGACATCATAGGGTGGATGACACTTGCATTGCATTTTTTTACAGTCATTTTTTTACAGTTATTTCTGTTTATGGTATGCATATTCACAGGTACAGAAAGTACACAAGTGTGGCATCAATAATACTGCTAATAAACAATGTTTGTCATCATTACCTTGCACATGTATGGGCATCTGCTAACTGGCAGCACAAGGAACGAAGCCAGTTGTTTCAGATTATCTTCATACACTATGAAGGCACGCTTCTCTGTGATGTCTTCTTCACGCTGAACCCTCAGTGGTGGAGGGACGTTTGGTGGTATGGTGTCTGTCTGACATGGTGGTGGTGGCTCTGCCCTGCCTTGGATGTCATGGACCGTCTCATTAACAGCGATGACAAGCAGACTTTAAAAACATATACATGATTTAAGAGCTGCACCAGTCCTTGGGTGGAAAAATTGAAAACAATCCCACTCAAGAAAGTAATTGTTTTATGTGGAAAATTCAATACACCATCAAAGGCCAAAATAATTAAAGAAATAACACAACTCTCTACAAAACAATGTGCGCTATCGTATACATGTTATTGTTCAGAGTAAATGTACTCTTAAATTACTTTATCAACCAAACTTAGAAAGATTTGTCACTCTTTTTAACAAACTTGATGAAGAACAATTTTTTGATTTTTTTACGCATTTGAAAACACTACAAAATAACAAACCATGTACAAAGACCAGGGACGAAGTCCTCATCTGATGTGTCACTCTGAGTACCATCCACCTCACCCCAGTCTATACTGTTAGATGATTTTTTTTAATGTTTTTTTTTATTGAGCATCAGTATTACAGGGTGTGTATATACACATGCAGTAACAATCAAAGAAGTCCCTCAGAACAGTGCTCACATATTTTCATTACCCCCCCCCCCAATAATTCCATCCCCCACCCCTTCAAGAACATGCAGGACACCACTCAAAACAAGACAAAAAAGAAAAAGGAAAGCATATACATAGATTCACCACTGCTGAAGCTGTGCGCTATACACTATGGTTCACATGGACAAATAACACAAGTGCAAATGCACATGCACGAGGGCTGCTAAGTGGGTACGGTTTTAAATTTACTCAGATATGTCAACACTGGGTCCCACACAGAAAACAATTTGTCCCTGGATCCCTTGAGAGTATATTTTATTTTCTCTATCTGTATGAATTGCATTAGGTCACTAAACCACAGAGACACGTTGGGTGGGTTTTTAATTAAATCAAATCAAATCAAATCAACCTTTATTGTCATATTGCTGTATATACAACTGTAGTGCAGGCAAGATGAAATTGCGTTTCTCTCGGCATCCATATAAGTAAAAAGAACATAATTTAAGACACACTCACACACACCCTCACCCCCCACCCCAACACAGCCATTCACACATCCCTGAGACATACTTGAAAACTAACTATAATATAAAAATAATATACATAATGTCCATAAGGTGCAGTAGTATGTATGAAAGATTCCGGATCAACTGTTCAGCATCCTAACAGCTTGTGGAAGGAAGCTGTTAATCAGTCTGGTGGTTCTGCCTCTGATGCTCCGGAATCGTTTGCCAGATGGCAGAAGTTCAAAGTGTTTATGCAGAGGGTGAGAGTGTTCCTTGACAATGTTCAGTTCCCTGCTCCTACAACGGTTCTGAAAAAGTTCTTGGACAGAGGGGAGGGAAACTCCAATTACCATCTCAGCTCCCTTAACTATCCTCTGCAGGGCTTTTTTGTCTGACATACTGTAGCTGGAGTACCATGTTGCTATGCAGTACGTCAGAACACTCTCCACCACACCTCTGTAGAAGGTCCTGAGGATGCAGATGGGGAGAGAGGCCTGTTTGAGTTTCCTCAAGAAGTACAGTCTCTGCTGGGCCTGCTTCCTGATCCCCAAGGAATTCTTGCTGCAGGTCAGGTCCTGCGAGATCTGCACTCCGAGGAACTTGATGTTCTCCACTCTCTCCACCAAACGGCTACCGATGCTGAGAGGGACGTGTTCAGGCTGTGACCGCCGGAAGTCGATAATCATCTCCTTTGTTTTGTCCACGTTGAGTACCAGATTGTTCTCCCTGCACCAGCCCTCCAGGTCTCTAACTTCTTCCTTGTACATTGGTTCCTCATCCCTCTGAATAAGTCCCACCACTGTGGTGTCGTCTGCAAACTTAATAATCTGGTTCCCCTCATGTCTGGACACACAGTCATGTGTTAGAAGTGTAAACAACAGTGGACTGAGTACGCAGCCTTGAGGGGATCCGGTGCTCAGCGTGATAGAGTTGGAGATGTTATTTCCAACACGGACAGACTGAGGTCTCTCAGTCAGGAAATCCAGGATCCAGAGACATGTGGCGGTGTTCAGACCAAGAAGGAATAATTTCTCCATCAGTCTCTGGGGAATAATGGTGTTGAATGCTGAATTGAAATCAATGTACAGGAGTCTGGCATAGGTGTCTTTCTGATCCAGGTTGGTGATGACAGAGTGCAGGGTGGTGACTATAGCATCCTCCGTGGAGCGTTTTGAACGATATGCAAACTGGAGCGGGTCGTGTGATGCAGGGAGGCAGGCCGTGATGTGTGGTTTGACAAGCCATTCAAAACACTTCATCACAATTGGTGTCAGTGCAACAGGACAATAGTCATTCAGACAAGACACAACTGGTTTCTTTGCCAGCGGTACTATGGTAGAGGTCTTAAAGCATCTGGGAACGATGGCCTGACTCAGGGAGATGTTATAAATGTCAGTCAGGACATCCGCCAACTCGCTCACGCAGTCTCGGAGCACACGTCCCGGAATGTTGTCCGAACCTGCAGCTTTACGTGGGTTGACCCTGATTAGGGTCCTCTGTGTGTCCGCTGCGTTGATGATGATAGCTGGCCCAACAGATGGTGGAGATGGGCCAGCCCTCCCTTTGATTGTCGGGTTTAATGCTTCAAAACGTGCAAAGAAGTTGTTGAGCCTGTCTGGAAGCGAAGCATCGTCATCATCGACCTCCTGCCTAGACTTATAATCCGTCAGCGCCCAAACTCCCTGCCACATCCGTTTGGTGTTCCTTGTGTCACAGAGGTGTCCCTGGATTTTCTCCGCATAGGTGCGCTTCGCCGTCTTAATTCCTTTGAGAGCACAGACCTGGCTGAGCGGAGGGCGATCCTGTCCTTTGCTCTGAAGGTTGCATCTCTGGCTGTGAGCAGGGAGCGCACCTCTGCGGTCATCCAGGGCTTATAGTTGCCCTGTGCAGTGATAGTCTCTCACTATAGTGACATCCTCTGTGCACTTCGCAATGTAGATTTAGATTTCCAATGTAATAATATTCTTCTCCATGCAAGCAGTGTTGTAAAAGCAATGATGTTTTTATGTCTTGTCCTCATTGTAGAATATCTTCTATCTGTGGTACCGAATACAGCCATTGCTGCACTGGGTTGGAAAGCAATATTAAGTGCATCTGACAATGTTTTAAAAAATTGTAGACCAGTATATTGTCAGGGCTGGGCATGACCAAAACATACAGTATGGGTTAAGTCAGCAGGAGTGTTTCGACATCTGTCACAGCTGGCATCTGTATTAGAATATATTTTAGCCAGTCTTGCTTCAGAGAAATGGATGTGATGCAAAACCTTGAATTGTATTGTGCTTAATTTGGCACAGGAAGTACTGTTATTCACTCTTTGTAGAGCGCTGTCCTAAGTGTCCTCCTCCAAGTCGCCTCCCAATTCATCCACCCAGTCTGTCCTGATCTTTTCAAGGGCTGTTTTTAAAAGAAGTTATACAGTTATTAATTCTTGAAATGAGTCTTTTAGAGTTGACAGGATTTTCAAAGAGATCGTCTAAGCCAGAAATTGGTGATACGTATATATGGAAAGTTGGGATCATGATGCAGAAGGAAATGGCGAACTTGGAAATATCGAAAGAAGCTGGACCAAGGAAGGCCAAATTTTTGAGATAAATCATCAAAGCTTGTAAAAATATTGTTTATATACAAATCTTTAAATTTATAAATGCCCTGTCTTTGCCAGAGAGTAAATTCAAAGTCTAATCTAGCTGGGGGAAAAAGGTGGTTATTGTGTATAGGACTTAGATGAAGAAGATTTTTGAACCCAAAGTTCTGTCTAAATTGAAACCATATTTTAAGGGTATTTATCACGATTGGATTATTAGTATATTGTGCGATAGATAGGGGAAGACTGGAGGTAACCGGGGCTCTAAGAGATGTTGAAATGCAAGATGCAGCTTCAGAGTGACACCAGTCTGTACCAGGAGAGTGAAGCCAATGCATGATTTTCTGAATGTCTGAGGCCCAATAATAATAACAAAAATTTGGAAGATCTAAGCCACCTTGCATTTTAGGTCACTGTAACAGTTCTAGCTGTGCTCTAGGGTTCTTCCCATCCCACATAAATGAAATTAGGACTTTATCAATGGATTTAAAAAAAAGATTTAGGGACATAAAGTGGGATACACTGAAACAGATAAAGAAATTTGGGAAGTACAATCATTTTGATGCAATTCACTTTTCCTGCTAAGGATAGGTGAAGTATTTTCCATTTCTTCAGGTCTAATTTGACTTTCTCAAATAGCAGACAGAAATTTTCCTGATAAAGCTCTTGCATATTCCTTGTAATATTAATGGCCAAGTATTTAAAGCCATTTCTGGACATTTGGAACAGTAGGGCATTGTTCTGTATTTTGAAGAGTCAGATCATTAAGAGGATAACATTCGCTTTTACTAGAGTTCAGTTTATATCCAGAAAATGTGCCAAATCTATTCAAAGCCTGGATAATATGAGGAGCACTCAAAACGGGGTCTGATACATACATTAATAAATCGTCTGCGTATATAAAAACTCTGTGTTCCCCCCCCCCCCCGTAGATTCCACCTATTGATGGCAATGATTTGAGTGTAATGGATAAAGGCTCTATGGCCAGGGCAAATAGTAATGGACTGATAGGGCATCCCTGATGGGTGCCCCTTGACAGCTGAAAATGCTGTGAACGCTTACCATTTGTAATTACAGAGGCTCTGGGTGAGGTATACAGTATAAGAGTTTAATCCATGAGATGAAGTTAGGGCCTTAACCGAATTTCTTTAAACATGCAAATAAATATCCCCATTCTACCCTGTCAAATGCTTTTTCTGTGTCTAGTGCAATAACCACCTCAGGTACTACACTGGACCCAGGCGAGTGAATAACATTAAGAAGCCGGCGACTATTTGTAAATGAATGACGCCCCAAAATAAAACCAGTCTGGTCAGCTGAAATCACATCATGCATTGTGGTTTCTAGGCGCAAGGCAAGGGCTTTGGCTAAAATCTTCACGTCACTGTTTAGGAGGGAGATGGGTCGATATGAGCCACATTCTGTATTATCTTTACCTGATTTAAGCAAGAGAATAAATTTGACGCTTCAGTGTCAATGGAAGTGACCCATGGGACAAAAGGCACTTTTCCATTAGCCCAGCACACCTCGGCACGTCTCGATTCGCTTCAACACGGTTCGGCTCGCTTTTGTCTCCATTACAACCATGTTGAGCTGGGGTGGGTGGGATTTCTATAACAGCGAGGCGGCGCCACACTCCCGTGACGTAGAACACGCGACCCAAGCAAAACATAACACATACAGCTGTACAAGGCCACTCCTAGGTCTGCGGCTTTTTTCACCGTAAATACCAAAAAGGACCGCCAGACAAGGGTACAGGCAGCGAGATGAAACACTCTGGAATAGTTCTGCAGCTTCTGGGAGAGCCAAAGGCATGAGGATACAAACTAGGTCATATATGACGATAAGCTAATGTTGCTAATGCTAGTTTGCTATAAATATGTCGTACTACACTTTAATGTCTGCAAGTTATCGCTGCTAGGTACTAAAATATGTACGCTGTGTGTGTTTCAGATGGCTCTGTTGTGGAAAAATTACCGCTTCATTCGGTCTGGCCGTTCAGCACAGCCTGTCACGAATGTCATCAGCCTGTCACTGATATCAGCACAGCTTCACAAAAGATCAGTGGTTATAGAGCTTAAGAATGTCTGTAGAAACGTTTATTTCCTGTACAACAAATTACTCTGATCTGCGTGAAAATCATGGAGAGACTGTTGAGACATCATGGACGTACCTTCTTCTGCAGCAGAGTCTGAGATGGTCATAGAAAAAAATGATCAGCTGACACAACTTGATCGCCATTTTAATAACTATATTAGCCACAAAATATATATTCAAAAAGTAAACAGTACTGAGTTAGGTATAATAAGATATATTTGACAGTTATCATGCATTTTAGGCCAAAACAAACTTGATCTAGGATTAAAAGCAATTAAAATAATGCAGTCACAAGGTTACATGGAACTTGGTTACAAGGTTACATGTACTGTAGAAATATATATTCTCTGCATCAACAATGTACTAGACATGCATTCATGTAGTATTGCACTGGGAATTGCACTGACAATAAACCTCTGAAGTTTTTGCAGATGTCTCTTTTTTTTTTTATTTAAGTTTTTGTAAAGGGTATACAGGTCGTTACAGCAATGCATTGTTTACATTTTCATCACATGTTCCCTTATTTTCTGATATCTGACAACATTGGAAGAATAATTCTTACAACACCCCCTTTTTTTTTAAAGTGAAAGAAAAAGTGAAATTAAAGAGAAAAAAATAAAAAAACAAAACAAAAACAAACAAACCAGCAAAAAACAAACAAAAAGAAAAAGTAAGTAAATAAAGGTAAAAGAGCATCTGAGTAGTGTTGGAACAAAGAGCGGAACAGTTATTGAAATGGTATTTGTCAAAGATTAGATCAAATGGAAGACATATATGCGATCCAGGGTTGCCAAAAGTTCATGAACCCATCCATGTCCTGTCTCAGTGCGAATGTCAACTTTTCCATCGAGTAAATGTCTTGAATCACGTTAATCCAATCTTCAAGTGTAGGACAGTCCTTCAACATCCATTTTTAGTTAGAGCTTTTTTGCTTGCCAGTATTAAAACATTGAATAAGTGTCATATCCGGCTCTAGGGAGCCGGGCAATCAGAGCCAGGGGCAAGCCAGTGAGTCGTGATATTTTATTCAGGGTAAAGGGGAAGGGATGAGGAGAGCACAGATACTCATGCAGAGGTACACTCACAGGTTGCACAGCGCAGAGGTAAGCAGCTCGTACCGGACGTGGGGGTAGCAAGACGTACATACTCACAGCGGGATACAAACACAGGAATGCTGCAAGAGGAGTATAAGCTGACACCAGACGAAGGGGCTTCAGCTTAGCAATGTGTTTATGTCGCAGCCCCGAGTCGTCGAGGCTGCTCCTATTTATCCTCATTGGCAGCGCCCCAGCTGATGAAGACTAATTGGCCCCAGCCGTCCATAATGCTGCCAGCTGGGGGCCAGCTGAGACGCTGCTCAATGGGAAGCAGGGATGAGGGAAAACATGGGCTGAGTGCCGAGACGGCATCTCAACCCATGGTGACAGAGCCCCCCCCTCAAGGTCGGGCTCCTGAACGACCAGGAACATCCCAGCCCCCCCCCCCCCCCCCCCCCCCCCCACCTAGGGTGGGAGGAAGGGAGGCGGACCGGAGGGGAGGAAGCCAAGGGAAGGACAACACCAATGGGGCAATGTAGGGTAGCGGGAAAGAAAAACCCAAATACAATACTGACCAAACAGAATAATTAACCCAGGTACAGATGGGGAGAAGAACTGGGTCAGCACGCCGGTTACATACTACCCAGAGAGTACCAACCATGCGTGACCCAGAACAAGGAAAAAAGAACCACCAAAAAGGTACAGGGCAAAAAATGCTGAGTACGGTTAAATAAAGGGGAACCTATACACAGCGCTAATTTAAGTACATACACACACAGTCACCAAGAAAAGTGAGGGTGACTGGAACAAATGACAATTATAGAGCATGGTGTTACGGAAAACAAGGCACATGACTCTATAATGAACCAACAGGACAAAAAAGAAATACTGAGTGCAGGCAAAGAAAAACCCACACACACGAATATATAAATACCCAGTCACCTAAAGAAATGAGTGACTGGAATAAATGGATAACTGCAGAGCATGGTGTTACGGAAAACAAAACATAACTCTACAATACAAAAAACGAGGCTAAAAACATGGCACAAAAAGTAAAATGCTGAGCATGAGCGATGGAAAACAGCACTATAAAAACGAATCCACCAACAGGACAAAACATTACACCCGAGTGACCTTAATAACAAAAGAAAAAGTAACACCCGAGGTGAATGGCAGGCAGAGTCCAAAAGTGGCCGAGATGGCTCCGGAGATCTCCCCGCCCATCGTCCCGTTGGCGAATCAGGGAAAGAGAAGTGTTCGGACGGCGAACTCTGGACCCAGATCCCAGGAATCCAGTCCACCGGCAGCCGAACCAGGCTGCCCAGAGGGAAACAGACCAGTGGGGGGGAACCAGATCACCGAACCGAAAGTTCTGTGGGTCGGGTCGTCGACCCGCATCACTCAACCACCAGGACCGTTGAGACGGGCGAAGGATCAGAGCGGATCCCGGTGGAAGAGGCTCAGGGGAGAGCCGATGACGAGGGCGGCGGGCGTCAGGCCGCAGGAAAACGGCCACCTCCTCACCGGACCTGGACAATACTGGGGCAGCACCCACGTCGGACCCCCGATCGGGCCTCAGGCGAACCCACGTTGGACCCCGACTGGGTCTCGGGCGAACCCACGTTGAATACTGCACCAGAACCGACCTCCAACGTTGAACCCGGACCCTCCAGCACCACGAGGAACAGCAACTCCTTGCCGGTGACCCTGGAAGAAGGCTCAGAAGAGAAAACAGAACCGGGATCAGGATCACCGGCAGCGCCAGAACCCGGTGAGACGAGCTCAGACGCAGCGGACGGCTGCACCCGGCTCGTCTCCCCTGGAGGTAGGCTGAAGTGCTCGGGGATAAAAAGAGAAAAGAAAGGAGAGCACTCGCCTGATCTCGGGTTCTGATGCCGTCCAGGACTGCGAAGATCCAGGATCCGTCGTCAGGAGGTCGTTGTCAGGCTCCCATCTAGCCGCGTCGGGCCCCGCAGCCAGCACGATGGTCAGCGCAGCTTGAGATCCCTCCAGCTCAGGTAACCCCGCCGACGATCCACTCGGCGTGAAGCCAGAAGAATCTCGTCCCGCCGGACCGAACTGCTCCTCCGTGGAGACCCGGGGACGCTCAGTCGTCGGCGTAGACTCCACGCAGCAGTCAGTCCCCCTCCTCCGTCCGCAATGTAGCTGCGGAACCACAGGCCCTCTCCATATCCCACCACGTTGACCCGGAGCCGGGGACCGCTCGGCGGAGAGAGACACAGAGGATGCGGGATTAGGAATACAGGTTACAGCAGGTGGGGAGAGTTCAGGGAGCTGCGAACCCTGAACTTCTCCTCCAGGGATGTGACAGAGCAAATCATTAAGCAGGTGTGAAAAAACAATGACTTGCCTGCCCCCTGGAGGTTGAGTATCGCCTGCTGTAGTGGATTCTGCTTCTTCCTCTCCCCGCCCGGCGATAACGGAGGACCCCCCGGGAGTTAGTCTGAGGATCGCTCGCGTTGTCTCCAGCTGAGAGCTCACCAGGCCGGGATTCCAGGCACACACAGCAGTCAGGAAGCGCGTCGAGGAGGAGGGGAAAACAGCCGGGGTGAGCCAGCCCGAATGTCCAGGAATGACAGCGGGGAAACGAGGCTCAAGGGACGAGGCTGTAAAGTCTCCACACTGACGAGGCGAAGGGATGACAGCTGCGTGGGAGGAACGGTCCTGACGATAGCCCAGAACTGGATCCGGACGAGGTTCGTGCAGAGGTGACTCGGCGATGTGATGGCGGCTATTCCCAGGGAACAAAGCGAGGGGGAAACCCAGGATTTGCCGCTCCAGATCAGAGAACGAGGCGAGGAAGGCGCCGAGCACGGGAAAGCTTCGTAGCCCTGAAGTCCACACCATCAATCTCCCTGCCGCCGCCACATGCCTGAAGGTGGTGACAGGAAACACAGTAGAGCTCGCGACAGCCACTCGACCCCGGACATAACTGCTGTCAGCTGCGGCTCCTTGAAGGGAATCCCGAGTGACGTGGCGCAGGTCGGGGGAAGTCCTCTGGTTGGCACGAACTCCCGGACTGGAATAGCGGCAGGAACGGGACTCCGAAGCGGGGAAAGACGTCGCCCACTTCGACTCCCTGCCGGGATTTCCATCCACCCCGTGGAGCTTCTCTCGCTGTGTACCTGCAGCGTCTATCCTGGCACTGTCCTCCAGATGGTACAGAGAGTGAGGGTGACAGTCCAGGAGTTCCTCAGCACGGCCCGGATGCCAGCGTCTCGCGTTGGAGGCGTCGTGCAGGGTGAAGAGCGTCCCGTCGACAGCCTCCGAGATGGACCTCAGCTCGTCGCCCTGGCGCCGGAAGTGACTCCTGGGAAACGGCATGCTAGCAGCGCTGACACCCGGACAGAAAGGTACATTTCCACAGCGACTCACGGCCGCCGGCAACTCTTCTGGCTGCGACATACTGTCATATCCGGCTCTAGGGGAGCCGGGCAATCAGAGCCAGGGGCAAGCCAGTGAGTCGTGATATTTTATTCAGGGTAAAGGGGAAGGGATGAGGAGAGCACAGATACTCATGCAGAGGTACACTCACAGGTTGCACAGCGCAGAGGTAAGCAGCTCGTACCGGACGTGGGGGTAGCAAGACGTACATACTCACAGCGGGATACAAACACAGGAATGCTGCAAGAGGAGTATAAGCTGACACCAGACGAAGGGGCTTCAGCTTAGCAATGTGTTTATGTCGCAGCCCCGAGTCGTCGAGGCTGCTCCTATTTATCCTCATTGGCAGCGCCCCAGCTGATGAAGACTAATTGGCCCCAGCCGTCCATAATGCTGCCAGCTGGGGGCCAGCTGAGACGCTGCTCAATGGGAAGCAGGGATGAGGGAAAACATGGGCTGAGTGCCGAGACGGCATCTCAACCCATGGTGACAATAAGTATTTTTCTCCTCGTCTTTCCAGTGAGTCCGGTAGTAAACCCAAATACAAAGTTACAAAAGAAAAGGGAACTGTTATTTTGAATATTTTCCCCAATATTGTCTGTACATTGGTCCAATATTGGGTGGATAACTGGGCATGACCAAAACACATGAAAATGATTTGCAGTCTTTTCACCACACAAGCGCCAACAGTTCAATCCCTTATGGGTAAATTTGTTTTGTGCAGGTGTTCTGAAAAATCTTACCAAGTTTTTCCATCCAAATTCTCTCCACTGCAGGGATGAGGTACTTTTCCATTGCTGTTTATTTAGCTTTTCCCATATTTCCAGTTGTAAAGTGAAATTCCCCTCTTTTTCCCATCTCTCTTTTATATATGATGTGTTGTCTCCTTTTAAGTCTTGAAGACCTTGGTATATTTTAGAAATGTATCTGATCCCTGGGATCCCTTTATATGCCATTAAGAAGACCTTCAGAACACCTGACTGGGCCCTTTCCAAATCCTCCTTTTTAAGTATATTGTTTATGTGGTGTCTAAGCTGGAAGAACCTGTAAAGGTCTTGATTTATTAGGCCTTGTTTTTTCAAATCTTCAAAACTTCTTAAAATTTGCCCTTTAAAAAAATCGTAATATTTTATCAGCCCTTTCTCCTTCCACTTTTTAAATCTGGTGTCTGTTTTATTAGGAGTAAAGTCTTCATCATAGGCAATCCATTGCAGAAGTCGATAGGGCTCTTTAGTTTGATTCTCTCTGACTATCTTAAACCAAATTTTTAGCGGGGTCTCTATCCACGGGTTAGCGTTATTCAAAAGCTTAGGTAAGGAATTGTTCCCTATTATCGGCTGTAGGGGGATGTCACTTGCTATTTGGCATTCGATCTCCTTCCATTGTGCAGTGTAGACTGGGTTACATATCTCTACTAAAGTTTTAATTTGTGCGGCTTTAAAGTAGTCCCTGATATTTGGCAGCGCGAGCCCACCTTTGTCTTTGTTTAGCTGTAAGGTTCTATATCTGATTCTAGGTCTCTTGCCCTGCCATATGAATCTTGAGATCCTTCTGTCCAGCTCCTGCCATGTTTTTTTGGGAGGTTCTACCGGTATTGTTTGTAAAAGGTATAGAAGACGTGGAAGTATATTCATTTTGACTGCTTCAATTCTTTGTGCAGTACCCAAGAATGGTATCATATTCCATCTTGCTAGGTCAGATTTTATTTTTGTCACCAGTTGATCATAGTTTAGTGATATAATTTTGTTGAGTTGTTTCGGGATATTGACCCCCAGATATTTCATAGATTCCGACTCCCAGTTAGTTTTGAGTTTGCTTAGTGAATAATGATTTGGGTCATAGTTGAATGTTAAAATTTGGGTTTTATGCATGTTTAATTTGTACCCCGATAAATCTCCATACTCTGAAAAAACTGAGGTTAGTTCTGGTAAAGAAGTGTCCGGCTGCCCTAGGTATATTAAAATGTCATCAGCAAAGAGTGCTATTTTATGTTCCTTCTGACCAAGTGTAATACCTTGAATTTTTTGATTTTGTCTTATCCATTGGCTCAGAGGTTCTATGAAGATTGCAAAGAGCAGTGGAGACAGGGGGCAGCCCTGACGACATCCTCTTTCCATTTCAAAAGATGATGATAAATTACCGTTAATCCTTATTTTAGCTGTTGGTTTTTTATATAATGCCTGTATAGTTCTAATGAAGTTGTTATGAAAATTGAAACTGGATAAGATTCTATATAGAAAAGACCAGTCAACCGAATCGAATGCTTTTTCAGCATCTAATCCCAATATGACTGCATTTAAGTTATATTTTTTTATATGATGAATTACGTGTAAAGTGCGTCGAATGTTGTCTTGTGTCTGTCTTTGTCTTATAAAACCTGTTTGGTCTAAATGAATTAGGTCTGTCAGTATATTTTCTAACCTTTTGGCAAGGATAATGGTAAAAAGCTTATAGTCCTGATTTAGTACACTGATTGGTCTGTAGTTGGAGCACTCTAGTTTATCCTTTTCAGGTTTAGGTATAACTGCAATGACCCCTTCTCTCCAGGAGGGGGGGATTTCCCCTGTGTGGAGGACATAATTAAATGTTTTCAGGAGGAGAGGAGATAGTTGATGTTTAAAGGTTTTGTACCACTCTGCTGTATAGCCATCAGCTCCTGGGGATTTGTTAGCTTTAAGTTTCATAATTGCTTTTTCCAATTCTTTAGGTTGTATTTCTGACAGTAGTGTTTTATTTTGTGACTCCGTAAGTTGGGGAAGGTTTAATGTGTTTAGGAATGCCTCGGATGCGTTTTTATGTTTTTTGTGGGAGTATAAGTTCTTATAGTAATTCTCGAAGCTTTTAAGAATATCCTGAATTCTGAATTTTATTTCCTTTGATACTGGGTCTCTGATTTTGTAGATTGCTCTTTCTGTTTGATGTTTCCTCAATTTATAGGCTAGCAATTTTGCCGATTTACTGCCTGCTTCATAGTATTTTTGTTTCAAAAATGTAAGTTTCTTCTGGATTTCTATTGTGTAGATCTCATTGATTTGGTTTTTAATTTCCTTAATCTTGAGCGAGTCAGTAGAATGAGTGTTGCCTTTGTGTTCTTTTTCTAGGTTCCTAAGTTCTGACTCTAATGTGGATAGTTTTTCTTGTCTCAGTTTCTTTTGGGTTGCCAGTTTTGCAATAATCTTTCCTCTTATTACAGCTTTGCATGCATCCCACAGTATTAAAGGGGATACTTCTCCATTGTCGTTTTCTTCCAAATATCTGAGAATATCTGATTCCAATTCATCTTTCAATGGTCCTTTCAGGACATTTGAATTTAACCTCCAAGAAAATGTATTATTTGTGTATTTTTGGATATTTAAGTCCATGTAGATCGGACTGTGGTCAGAGAGATCCATCAGTCCTATTTTACATGTTTCTACTCTTCCAATGTCTCTATTAAACATTAAAAAATAGTCAATCCTTGAGTAAGATGAATGTGGAGTTGAGTAAAATGTATAGTCTTTTACACTGGGGTTGAGTTCCCTCCACACATCACAGATTCCCATTTCTTTTAGTAGCATCCGAGTCTTCCTGCTTTGGGTGTTATTTTGATGTGGAGAATTACCAGAAGCATCCCAGTATGGATTCAGTCTAAGATTGAAGTCCCCACCACATATCACTAAACCTTGAGCTTTAGTTATCATTAGGTCAAATACATTTTTATAAAATTTCCAGTTAGCCCCTGGGGGAGCATACACATTCAGCAGGGTGATATCTTCTCCCTCTAGCCGCCCAGTTACCAAACTGTATCTCCCTTCTTTATCTTTGTGTTCTGATTTTTTTTTCAAATGTAATTTTGGTTGATATCAATGTCGCTACTCCCCTCCTCCTCCCTGACTTATATGAAGATGAAGAGATCATTTTAAACCCTTGTCTACTGAGTTTATTGTGCTCCACGTCTGTTAGGTGGGTTTCTTGTAAAAATATTATTCCTGCTTTGTCTTTTTTCATTTTGCCTAGAATCTTGGATCTTTTAACTGGATTCAGGATTCCTTTTACATTATATGAAATTATTTTGGTTACACCCTGTTTCTCCATTGTGTTGTTTTGTTTAGTATAACTGTGTGGTGGCCCTCTTTTGTGCTACTCAGAAACTGAAAGAACATTAAGAACAAGAAAAACATTAAGAACATAGTGTATAAAACTTTAAAACAAAAAACTGTCAAAAGAACTTCCTGAGCTGAGGTCTTTTTAAAGACCCTGGAAGAGCCTTGATGGAGTGAAGGCTCTGAGGGGAATTCCTCAAACTCCGTTACGTGTTGAGGGCCCTCTCTTACTCCTGTAAGTTGTCCCATGCTTTTAACGTGAGTTTCAGAACCCAATCCGAACTTGTAATGATTTTTTTTTCCTTTTATGCCTATACCCTGTGAAATTGTGTGCACCCTCCCACCCCCATCACATCAAACATTCACGCAAAAACAGTATTTGTTAGTGTGAGGAGAACATGTGGATTATTGTCACATTTCTATTTTAACAAGTTTTTTTTTTTTTTTTTTTTTTTTTTTACTAAAAAGACTTATTTGTTTCAAATATTATGACTGTTCCATGAAATGTTTTACCACATGCTGAATACTTATCTCCTTTAATGTTTGTTACCTTGTGTGAGGGGGGTTGGATGTGCAGATTGATTCAAAAAAAAAAAAAAAATGGTCGCTATTCCAACCTGAAAACGGACAGTTTATCTGCGACGCTCTGGCGCTGGGTTTCCCGCTGCTGGCCCGTGGATTTTGAAGGTCTTTGTGTTGTCCAAGTTTGCGTTTTGATCTTCTCACTCGGGTCTGCTGCGGGTTTAAATACCGTTACCGGGAGCCCTCTTCTCGCCATGTCAGCTGTTGCTTCTTCCGCCGAATTATAGAGACATGTTTCTTCACCGTAGAAGACCCTTAACTTCGCAGGAAATGGCGTCTGAAAGCGCAGTTTCTTCTCTCTTAGCACTTTTTTCGCGTCATTGTATTCCCTGCGCTTTTTAAGGACCTCCGGGGCGTAATCGTGTTCCACAAAGACTTTTCTCTCCTGGTGCATAAATCCTTTTTTCTGCCAAGCCAGTCTTACAACCTCTTGTTTTATTTTGAAATTGGAAAATCTTACCAACACCGAACGTGGGGGCGCTTCCGCCGCTGGCCTAGCGGCTAATGAACGATGTGCCTTTTGTATGTTTAAGTCGGTGGTTTGTGGAATATCCATTTCTCTCTTAGTAAAGATTCCACGCATTCTGCCATTGAGTTAAAACCGTTTTCGGCTCCTTCTATCAGACCATGAATTCTTATATCGTCTCTTCTCTCTCTTCCTTCTTGGTTGGCTAGCTTAGCCTCTATAGATGCTTGTCTTTTGCGTAGGTCCAGCACAGAATCTTCGAGCACTTTTATTCATTCCTCTGCTTCCAAGATTCAGTTCTCGGCCTGGTCCACTCTGCTGTTTGTCCTTTTCAATTCGTCTCTGAATTCCCGAAATTCGGCCGTAACCTCTCGGCAAAATCGTCGTAGCTCTTCAAATAGCGATTTCAGGCTAACCTTTTTGTTAGCTACCACCAGTTCCTCGTCTTCTGAACGGAGATCTTCCAGTTCAGATTCTCCGGCCGATACGTGTCCTGGCCTGGAGGATTTCAGTTTCTTCTGTTTTCCTTTAGACATGATGATTTTGTCTTTTGATTTTCACTCCTCCAAAAATACGTTAAGTTTGATTTTCAAGGTGTTATCTTGGATTGGGTCTGAGAGCTTCAGTGTTAAGCTGCAGTCGCCATGGCGTCCAGACCGGAAGTCCCAGATGTCTCTTTTTTTATATGTGAAGTTACCACCATGTGGCATAAATTAAATACTGAAAGATTGGAAAAGCTAAGAATAATCCAGCAGTTTGAGAAATCACTTTTGGTTTGGTGTAAGTCTGTCAACAGAATTATGAACCATAAAGCAGTTTGTGTTAAAATGATGAATCCCATTAAACCTAATCCGGGGGCTTCCAATCATGTGTCATGGGGGGCCAAGACCCTGCAGGTTCTCTCTTCTACCCAGTCTCTTCAGCAGGTGTTCTCAATGATCAGTCAGTGGAAGATGTTCAGTGGAATCTACTGTTGAACACAATGGTTGGAGGTAAAGCCTGCAGGGTCTTGGCCCTCCATGGCACATGATTAGACACCCCTGCCCAAACCCATTATGATGAAGAGCAGATGCTAATATGACCCAAAATTCCTCCATATACTGGTACTGCCACTAAAGTATGCAGGGTCTTCTGTACAATCTTCTAACAATACAGTCTTCAGTTAATAAAATAATTGTTTTGGTTACATTTTTCTTAAAAATGAGCCATTATTTTCAAGGTCACCGATAAATCCTTTGTACAGTTGATTCTTTTCCCACTGGTGTCTTAACAGACAAAACTGAAAATCATGATGCAAACACATAAGTCACTAAATTGTTTATTACAATCAGCAGCAAATTCCAGATTATTCAGAATGTGCAAAATTCAAACTGTAAAAAAAAAAAAAACTGTAATGGTCACACACGGCAGCCACGCTGCCTCACTGAGAAGCAACTGGATCGGCCTCTTGTACTGGTCCTGGTTCAGCAGATCTTCAGCCTGCATCTCTGTAAATAGTGAGGCAAGGTCCAGTTGTGGTGGACAGTTTCCCTCTTGCCTAGACAAAAGACAAATGGGTGGTGGTTAATTAAAGCAAGTTTAAAACATATTTGGGAAATACACTTGTTGCTAAAAGCCAGTGGTGGAATGTGAATTAATGAATGAATCTTTATTTCGGACTGATTAAAAGTAAAGATTAAAAGAAAATAGAATAATATAACAAAGGGGAAAAAAATCTAACAAGGTCAAATTAAACAATAACTCCTCTGATTATACAGTTCAACATAGGTTATCTGAAATGGGTGATGGCTGAAGCTGCAGCTTATATTGCCCACCATATTTCATCCAAGAATTCAAAAGAAAAGCAAAACAGGAGGGATTACAATTTGAATGCGACAATAAAGTACTTCGTTGTTGTATTTAACCACAATTTTCATGTAGCTGCGCTTCAGTAGATTTTACAAGGGCTGGGTTACATTTAAAATCATCTGTTTTTACTGTGGCCTCAGCAATCAGAATGAATTAATACATTCACTTGAATGGAATCTAGTACTTTTACTGAAGTTGTGCATCACCGAGTATAGAATCGCTCAGTCAAAATAAGAAGTTTGTATCAATAAAAGTTTGTCTTGTCTGTAAAAGTGTCTCTTCTTGCCCTGGCTTCATGTGTGGGCGGTGTTTTGTACTAGAATTGCTAAAATATAAAAGGAAGCACTACAATGGGTCTCAAATATTTGTAATGTGTCCTGTTACTGCATGAGTTTATTGATGATAGACTATAAACTATCCTATAAACTATAAACCTCCTCATGGATCGTCACCTTATCGTGGTGGTGGGGTTTGCATGCCCCAGTGATCCCAGGAGCTATGTTGTCCGGGGGCAATTTGCCTCTGATAGGGTCTCCCAAGACAAACTAGTCCTGGGTGAAGGGCCAGACTAAGAACGATCTAACAGACTCTCATGATAAATTGTATATCAAGGATTCAGTGTACCCCGCCCGGTATGGGGTTACCGGGGCCCCACCCTGGAGCCAGGCCTGAGGGAGGGGCTCGAAGGCTAGCGTCTGGTGGCCGAGTTTCCACCCATGGGACCCGGCCGGGCTCAGCCCGAAGGAGTTACATGGGTCCGCCCTCCAGTGGGTTCACCACCTGCAGGAGGGATCATGGGGGTCCGGTGCTATGTGGATTAGGTGGCGGTCAAAGGCGGAGACCTTGGCGGACTGATCCCAAGCTTTCTAAACTGGCTTTTGGTACGTGGAATGTCACCTCTCTGGTGGGGAAGGAGCCTGAGCTGGTGTACGAGGTTGAGCGATACCGGCTCGATATAGTCGGCCTCACCTCAACACACAGCTCCGGTTCCGGAACCAGTCTCCTGGAGAGGGGCTGGAGCTTGGCCTTTTCTGGAGTTGCCCCGGGTGAGAGGCAACGAGCAGGGGTGGGTATTCTTGTATCGCCCCACCTTGCTGCCTCTATATTGGAGTTTTCCCCGGTGGACGAAAGGGTTGCTTCCCTGCGCCTTCGGGTTGGGAAACGGGTCCTGACCATCATTTGTGCCTATGCACCAAATGATGTTTCAGAGTACCCACCCTTTTTGGAGTCTGTGACTGGGGTGCTGGAGGGTGCTCCTCCTGGAGACTCCATTGTCCTACTGGGGGACTTCAATGCGCACCTGGGCAACGACAATGAAACCTTGAGGGGGGTGATTGGGAGGAACGGCCTGCCCGATCTGAACCTGAGAGGTGTTCAGTTATTGGACTTCTGTGCTAATTACAGTCTGTCCATAACGAACACCATGTTCAAGCATAAGGGTGTCCATATGTGCACCTGGTCGATGGTCGCAGGTCGATGATCGATTTTGTTATCGTATCATCAGACCTGCGACCGTATGTCTTGGACACCCGAGTAAAGAGAGGTGCAGAGCTGTCAACTGATCACCACCTGGTGGTGAGTTGGATCCGATGGCAGGGGAGGAAGCCATTCAGACCTGGTAGACCCAAATGTATAGTGAGGGTGTGCTGGGAGCGTCTGGCTGAGGCCCCTGTCCGGGAGGTCTTCAACTCCCACCTCCGGAAGAACTTCAACCACATCCCGAGGGAGTCTGGAGACATGGAGTCTGAATGGGCCATGTTCTCCACCTCTGTTGTTGAAGCGGCGGCCCAGAGCTGCAGCCGCAAGGTGGTCGGTGCATCTCATGGTGGCAACCCCCGAACCAAGTGGTGGACACCAGTGGTGAGGGGGGCCATTAAGCTGAAGAAGGAGTCCTATCAAGCTTGGTTGGCTTGTGGGACTCCCGAAGCAGCTGAGGTGTACCGGCAGGCCAAGCGGAGTGCAGCTCGGGTGGTTGCTGAAGCAAAAACCCGGGTATGGGAGGAGTTCGGTGAGGCCATGGAACAAGACTTTCGGTCGGCTTCAAAAAGATTCTGGCAAACTGTTCGGCGGCTCAGGAGGGGAAAGCAGCTCCCCGTCCACACTGTGTATGGTGCGGATGGGACACTGTTGACTTCAACTGGGGATATCGTCGGGCGGTGGAAGGAATACTTCGAGGATCTCCTCAATCCCACTGATACGCCTTCCACAGAGGAAGCAGGGTTTGGGGACGAGGGGGATGACTCGCCTATCACAGGGGCTGAGGTCGCCAAGGTGGTTAAAAATCTCCTTTGTGGCCGGGCCCCGGGGGTGGACGAGATTCGCCCTGAGTACCTCAAGGCCCTGGATGTTGTTGGGTTGTCATGGTTGACACGCCTCTGCAACATTGCATGGAGGTCGGGGGCAGTACCTTTGGCATGGCAAACCGGGGTGGTGGTTCCTCTCTTCAAAAAAGGGGACCGGAGGGTCTGCTCCAACTTTAGAGGGATCACACTCCTCAGCCTCTCTGGGAAGGTCTATGCCAAGGTACTGGAGAGGAGAGTCCGGCCGTTGGTCGAACCTCGGATTCAGGAGGAGCAATGTGGTTTTCGTCCTGGCCGTGGCACATCGGACCAGCTCTTTACCCTCTCGAGAATTCTTGAGGGTTCGTGGGAGTTTGCCCAACCAGTTTACATGTGTTTTGTGGACTTGGAGAAGGCATTTGACCGCGTCCCTCGTGGATTTTTGTGGGGGGTGCTTCGGGAGTATGGGGTATCGGGCTTGTTGTTACGAGCTATTCGGTCTCTGTACGACCGTTGTGAGAGTTTGGTTCGTATTGCCAACACTCGGTCGGAGTCATTCCCAGTGAGAGTTGGACTCCGCCAGGGCTGCCCTTTGTCACCGATCCTGTTCATAATTTTTATGGACAGGATTTCTAGGCGCAGCCAGGGAATGGAGGGTGTCATGCTTGGTGACCACAGGATCTCATCTCTGTTGTTTGCAGATGATGTTGTCCTGTTGGCTTCATCCAGCAATGACCTACAGCTCTTGCTGGGATGGTTTGCCGCTGAGTGTGAAGCGGCTGGGATGAGAATCAGCACCTCCAAGTCCAAGTCCATGGTCCTCAGCCGGAAAAAGGTGGATTGTCCTCTCCGGGTTGGGGACAGGCTCCTGCCCCAAGTGGAGGAGTTTAAGTATCTTGGGGTCTTGTTCACGAGTGAGGGGAAAATGGAGCGAGAGATTGACAGACGGATTGGAGCAGCATCTGCAGTGATGCGGACGTTGTACCGGTCTGTTGTGGTGAAGAGGGAGCTTAGTTCTAAGGCAAAGCTGTCGATTTACCAGTCAATCTACGTTCCTACTCTCACCTATGGTCACGAGCTTTGGGTAATGACCGAAAGAACGAGATCGCGGATACAAGCGGCTGAAATGAGCTTTCTCCGTGGGATTGCTGGACTCACCCTCAGAGATAGGGTGAGGAGCTCAGTCATCCGGGAGAGGCTCAGAGTAGAACCGCTGCTCCTCCACATTGAAAGGAGTCAGTTGAGGTGGTATGGGCATCTGATTAGGATGCCTCCTGGACGCCTCCCACTTGAGGTGTTTCAGGCACGTCCCACTGGGAGGAGACCCCGGGGCAGACCCAGGACTCGGTGGAGAGACTATGTCTCCCAGCTGGTCTGGGAATGCCTTGGTATCCCCTCTGAAGAGCTGGAGCAGGTGGCTGGGGAGAGGGAAGTCTGGGCTTCTCTGCTTGAACTGCTGCCTCCGCGACCCGGACCTCCGGAAAAGCGGTAGAAGATGGATGGATGGATGGACTATAAACTACACATATAAAATAAATTATACTGACGACTGAACATCTCACATTTGCCAAAACATACAGTTATGAACATAACTCACAAAGGATCACACAAGTGATCTGACAAAAAAATAAATACATTAACAAGCGATTTATTTTACAGTTGATGTCCCATATTCACACAATCAAATAAATCTCAGTTCAGTCCCTTTTATATTAAAGGGGACCTGTGGTGGACGTGAAAACGCATTCAACTTGAAAACATTAGGCAAAGTATTTGTTATTTGGGTAAATAATTGTTGCCAGCCATCTACCACCAGAGATATATGCAAATACGGCCGCCTGCATGGCCAGCCAATGAAAACTATGCGCGCCGCCCTGACACATGCGGATGTGACGTCACACCGTTGATACTGAAGTCAATACTCAGCGTGTACCAGCGACTAGGGTGCTTTTGTCAGTGTTTTTGTTCTATTATGGCTGAATTGTCGGACTCTGAGGAAGAATTCGGGCAACATGGCTACAGGTTTGAGCCAGAAAGGTCTTCTGAGGGTGAAAGTGACGAAGTGGTTCTCACATACAACAGAATTTCGTCCGAAAGGAAACGTCTGCAGTGAGTGACCTGTTCCGAGATTGTGCAACCACTTTTCCGCGACGATCTTCCGACAAGGTGTGCTGGGTTTGGGTACACAAAAGAAGTGTTTATCTTTGTTTTTTTGCTTATTATTGAGACATCCAAAGGCTTTACATTCCGCCATGTTGCGATATCCATATCGTATTGTATGTTTTTGTTGTTACAAGAGCGCCGAGTGTCTGCTGATCTGTATATACTTTTATTTATTTATTTATTTTCTACTCGTTTTAGTTCTGCATTTAATATGAACCCTGAGTTTGAAATTAACGTTTGAATTTGAATTTGAATATCCCGAAAGCCGCTGATCAGCCGGGCACTCCAGGCTCAGCCAATACTGATCCAGATTGCGGTATCAACGTTATTACGTCACAGGAAGCGTCCTGGCAGGCCATGTCGCCGCCAGTATGGCTGCACGCATGTTTTGCTGCCATAACTGAACCAGCACATCGGCAATGGATTTATATTGCATTGCCTTGAACTTGAACTTGAACTAGAAAGTGAGACAGGGGCTCAATATAATATCTTTATTTTCACGACCACCACAGGTACGCTTTAAGTGGAAATTGTGCTACTTTGGTTTTGACACGTTACCTATAAAAGCAAAGGATTTCAGTACTTTCCACAGTGGCGAGGTCCGCTGTGGGCTGGCTGATTTTCTCTTGCCTAGATGAACGACAGAAATGGATGATGGTTAGTTTCAAGCAAGTTCAACACTTATACAGGCACATCTCAAAAATTAGAATACCATGAAAAAATTCAATATTTTTTTCACTCATTTCAGAAAGTGAAACCCATATATATGTAGATTCATTACAGGGACAGTGATATATTGCAAATGTTTATTTTAATATTGATGATTACGGCTACAGCCCATATTAACCAACACCTCAGCGGCCAACATTTATATTTAATAACTATTTTTTAAAGTTAATTTTATGTAATATTCTAATTTTTTGCCAAATTGAATTTGGGGTTTTCAGGGGCTGTAAGCCATAATCATCAAAATTAAAATAAATAAACACTTGAAATATATCACTGTCTGTGTAATGAATCTATATAATATACAGATTTCACTTTCTGAAATGAGTGACAAAAAATATTGAAGTTTTTCATGACATTCTAATTTTTGGAGATGTAACTATTAGGGAAATACACCTGTGAAAGTCAGTGGTGGGATGTGACAAAAATGCTTCGTTTCCCTAACAAGCACTGCAGGATCCACAGAATAGGTGTGTGGGTCTATTCTGACACTTTAGAAAATTATATGAATGACTTTATAAATCACTGGTTTGAAAAAGCAATTTTAATATGACGAGATTTCGGCTCCTGTGATCAATTTCACCAGTATCACAGTATAAACAGGGAGGCTAACCCCTGGCATGTGGAAACACATTCTAGCATTAAATTGCACACAATTTAATGTGCAGCACCAAAGTGCAATACAAAACACAAACCAGGACTTTAACCAGGATTAACATATTTCATCGTTTTGCTCTCACAAGCGAATATTTAGGAGAAAACAAGCGCGAATCAGCAGTTGGTACTAGTTAGCTACTAGCAAAAAATCGTTAGCTAAAATGAGTTAGCCAGCACAAAACGGCACTGTATGGCTCAAAAAAAGTGAGCTTACCACCAACAGGATAAATAAGAAAACAGATGCGCATTATTACTAATCACTGACCATCGATGGTTCTCTCACGTTCGTCTTCAGCTTGTCCATAGTCCGGTTTCTATGCTGGGCAGCCATCTGTATCGGTCCGGGTCACTCCTCACTGTGGATCTGCCACCAAGCAGAGAAAACTCCGCACCTCTTCGTTGGACCACGGTGTAGAATTCCACAAAACCTACAACGCTGTCTGTATTAATATCGTATTTACTCCGTGACCGAGTTAGTCCGTGAAATATTGCAAATGGCGGTCGTGTAGATTCATCAGAAGACGGCGAAGACGGTCGCTTTCGTGACGTTACGACCTGACCAATCAGCGGCGACCAGTCTTTTGACGTCACAACACGGCACGGCTCAGCACGCTTGTACCCTGCCCTTGAGCGGGGACGAAAATCGCGGCTGTTAAACCGTGTTGGGGCTAGTGGAAAGACTTACAAAGCGTGCTGAGCTGTGCCGTGTTGGGCTAAGTGGGGCTAATGGAAAAGGCCCTAAAGAGTCATTAAACATGTCAAGTAAGATAATAGATAATTTATCAGAGAACTTTTTAAAGAACTCTATAGGGTACCCATCAGGGCCAGGCGCCTTGCCATTCTGAATTGCCTTTATTGCATTAATGATTTCTATATGTTTTAGTGGAAGCTCAGTCTCAGTTCTATGTAATGTATTTATAGAAGGAGCCCAGAGATTATTGAAGAAATGTTCCATGTTTGTACTTTCACTTGTCATCTCTGACGTACGGTGTAGATTTGAATAAAATGAAGTGAATGTTGCATTAATTTCTTCTGGGTCAATAGTTAGTTTCCCATTATCTTTCCGTATTTGAGGGATCTGTTGAGAGACTGAGCAGCACTTGAGTTGGTGTCCTAACAAACGGCCAGCTTTGTCACCATGTTCATAAACATAACCCCGTGATTTTAACAGGAGACATTCCATCTTTTCAGTTGATAATAAATTATACTGTGTTTGGAGGTCCAACTTTCTTTTATAGAGTTCAGGGGAGGGAGAAACAGAGCACTGATCATCCACCATGGATATTGATTTAATGAGTTCCTCTTGTTTAATTCTTTTCATCTTATTTATCTTAGCAGACTACGCTATAATCTCACCCTTGATAACAGCTTTTAGTGTTTCCCAGAGGAGGGAAGGGGAAATATCTTTTTTGTTGAATTCAGTAAAGTCATCAGTTTTTTGGGATATCATTTCACAAAAGGCCTCATCAGCCAAAAGACCCCTGTCTAATTTCCAAAAGGGGTGCTCCAAATTGTAAAGCGGAAATGCAAGGTCTAATAGTACAGGGGCATGATCTGATTCAGTTATAGTTGAGTATTCAGCTTTTGTGACAAAGGGGAGAAGAGCCCGGTCAATAAAGAAATAATCTATTCTACTATATGAGTGATGCACAGAGGAAAAAAAAGAAAAAGATTTACTTTGCGGATATAAAAAACGCCAAGGATCAACACTTCCTATCTGGTCCATGTAATCTGACAGTAGCTTAGCTTTTTTGGAAAGATTTATAGATTTGGGATTAGAATGGTCTAGTGTTGGATTTATGACACAGTTTAAATCTCCAGCAAAAATCAGTTGTTGTGAGTTCAGATCTGGAATTAATGAGATTATTTTCCTCATAAATTTATCATCATCCCAATTTGGAGCATAGATATTGATCAAAACCACAGGCTTATAGTTGAGGAGCCCAGAGACCATTACAAATCTTCCTTGTGGATCTGAGATGACAGTGTTTGTGTTAAACTGGATTTTTTTATGAATCGATATGGCAGTTCCACATGTTTTAGAGTTAAGATTAGAATGGAATACATTACCTACCAATCCTTTTCTAAGTCTGACTTGATCTTTGACCCGCAGGTGGGTTTTCTGAAGAAATGTGACATCACATTTTAAGTACTTAAGATGACTGAATATTCTGGCTCTTTTAACAGGACCATTTAAACCTTTTACACTCCAACTAATGAATCATATAGCAGCCCTCTTTGTAGCAATACCATGCTCCATGTTTAATTAAAAAGAGTGAATTGAAAAAAATAAAAAATAAAAGTAGAAATGAAATAAGGCAACGATTGAGATAAAGTGTATAGCTTTATTCGTTTCTTCTCTAAAGTGAACAAAGGCGGACATATGTTGCAAAACTGTGGTGGTGTCCCCTTCCCTAACCCTGTCCCACATACAAAACAAAAACAGAACTGAGACTAAAACTAAGCCTATACTTGTCCCTCTCTCTAAGGCAAGCTGCAGGCCAAACACTATTTCCAAAAACCTCTGGCAATACATTCTCTTAATACTTCTGCCCATGAAGGCTTCCAGCGACTGGTGATGTGTTAAAGACTGTTAACACTAAGGTAGAAACTAAAATAAAATAATAGAATAATATAACGTCTATGAAACAGATGAGCATATATACATATACACATACACACATATATGTATATGAAAATATACAAAGCAGATGCATTGAACTGCAACAAAAGTGGTCTGTTTAGTGGAAGGATATGTACTTGTATACAACAAAGTATTGGCTAACCCAGCAATAACATCAGTAAGTATCCATACCTTGGGCCCGAGGACCGCTGGTTAACAAAGTAGATTAAATCGGTGAACGTACACGTCTTTGAGTTTCAGATGGTTAATCATTTCCAGGCTGTACACACCAAAACTTGGCAGATATAGGCCTACTCCTTGCCGAACCTCTGAATTAGGAACTTCTGAGCTTCATCAGGTGAGCCGAAGGTGAGCACATCATCTCCGCACATGACGCGCAGCCGGGCCGGGTACAGCAGGTGAAATCTGACGTTCCTCTGATACAGGAGTTGTTTAACGCTGTTAAACGCGGCCCTCTTTTTAGCGAGCGCTGTGCTGACATCCTGATAGACCCTCAGAGTGGCACCTTGGTATTTAAGCTCGTGATTTCTTGCCCAGCGTAGCACAGCTTCTTTCTGTTGGAATCTGGAGAAGCAAACCAGGAACGTGCGGGGGGATGATCTCTGGCCGGATCTGGAGGTCGGGGTCTAGTGGGCTCTCTTCAGTTCAGGTGGTGCAGGAAAAACATTGGGACCCATGGTTTGCATCAGTTCCTCCGATATGAACTTTAGGGGGTCCTTGCCATCCTCACTGCCTTCAGGGATATTTAACATATGGAGATTAGCTCTCTGTGAGCGGTTCTCGAGGTCGTCAATCTGGTCCAGAAGTGACTGGTTTTGGTTCTGGAGCGCTTTGATGGTGGACTCCGCTGCCGTTAACCATTCAAAGTTGTCACCAGCTACAGACTCCACAGAGGTGAGATGGTTCTGAAAAGAGTTCATTGTTGTCTGTAGTGAGTCCAGTGAAGCTTGTAGTGGTTTAATGGCTTCTTGAATCACGAAGGAGACATCTTCCTTGAGTGAGGTTCTCAGTTTTGTGAATTCAGCTGACAATTGAGCCATAGCCACCACAGCAGCTGGAGCTGGCTTCTCGGAAATTGCGGAGGTTTTTGCAGTTGTCGGAAAGTTGTTATCAAAGGATGCTAGCTTTGCTGCAGCACGACTGGCCGGAGTTTGTCCGCTATTCGCTGATTTCATGTTCTTAGAGTTACTCGTTTTATAAGGAGTAGGCTTAACTAAATCAAGCAGTGATGAATATGTCGAAATTCTTGCAGAAAGATAGTTTTAAAAAGGAAGATAGCAAAAAACGAAGTGGGAGCCTTCACCTGTGCGTCTTCACCCTATATGTCACAACTGGAAGTGAGTGTTAGATGATTTTTGATGAAAACCATTACCACCATAAATTTATTAATAGCTGCACTTCAAGAAGTAATGTCTTTATCCTCCTAGTCACATACATACTGTTTGAGGTCATTGATTTCATCCATGTCCACATTGGGCTCCTCTTCCACACTCATCTCCTGAAGGCTAAACAGAAATTGTCAGATGTTTTCTTTAGGCCAGTATAAGGGTGGAAAGAGTAATTACAACAGTCATTGACGTATAAATTGCCATAAGCTTTATATATGTCAGCAGGCTGAGTGTTTTCACCATGCTCATGATCTCTACTTACGTCTGGTTATTCCTGCATTTTCTCATGGCTGTCTGATTATTTTACTGTGCACTGTTCCTGGATGTATGATGTCTTTTGAGTTGACAGTTTTTTTTCTGTTTATGTAACCCCTGTTCTCGGCATTATTTTGTCAGTTCCTTTAGGCATCTTTGTTCATCTAGGTCTTAGTGCTTATATTATGTTTTCTGTTTGACATGAGCTCCCCACCTTTTTCTCCAGGCACTACCACCCTGTTAATATCTTGTATGTGTTGCGCCGTATTTCATGCCTAGTAATTAGCTAAACCTGCCCGCTCATATGATCCACACCTGATGCCATTTGTTATGATTGATTTCCTGCCCTATTTAAGATGGGCTTTGTCAGCCACTCCCTTGTCAGAGTCTCAACTTAGAATCTACTCACTCCCGTCGGAACCCTTCCCCTGTTCTGATATGAATTCCTATGTTTAATCCCGCAGGCTTCCTGCTCACCTCATTTGTAAGTTTATTTTTGTACATTGTTGGAAATTTGTGTTTCCTTATTAAACACCACAAACTGCAGTCCAGCACCCGGGTCTCTCCTCTCTGCCCCATACTGGCCTATTCATGAAAACACAGTCATTAAAAAAAATATCATTTCAGCAACACACAATGATAATCTAAATAAAATTTCACGCAAAATTATACCTCTCTTCCAGGTATGAAAGTTCAGTAGCTGTGACCGTCTCTTTGTCACTGCGGACAAGCTCACTAAAAGCAATTATTCCATTTAATTTGTTTTCTGAAATGTAAATTTGTTTCGGGACTTGTAAATTTGTTTTTGTAAATGTAATTTTGTTTTATGATATGTAAAAATGTTTTCCAAATTGTAAATTTATCTCAAAGTTTGTAAATGTGTTTTGCACTTCCCAGCCACTGTGCAAAGCGCTTACACTGAGTCCATTATTCATTCACTCCAGACCGACATTAATAGTAGAAAGTTACTATTGTAGCCACATCTGCCATGGAGCAGACTGAAGGAAACATGGCTGCAAATCTGTGCTATCGGCCTCTCTGACCACTACCGAACATTTAGACACATTCATACCCAGTGTCATGGACACTGGAGGCAAGGTGGGTAAAGTGCCTTTTACCAGGGACACAATAGCAGGATGGCTGGGGAGAGTGTGATTCAAACCACAAACCGTCTAGTTATTGGATGACCTGCTCTACCTGCTGAGCCACTGCCACCCACATTTCCCTCCTCCGTTCCATTTTTGCTGAGCACCAAGCTTGATGGCAGGAAGTTCAATTTTTATATTGTCTTTGGCATGATCCGGCCAGGACTTGAACCCCGACCTCCCAGTTGTGGGGCGGATGCTCTATCTCTAACCACCACTCTGTCATGAACTTGGGTTTGATGTCTCAAACCCAGTTCTATGACGCTGTGGCTTTGTTACCTTTAATTTCCCATCAGGCACTCTCAGGGAGCCTCTTGGGTCCATTCAGCTCCCTGACAGCTGAGCCACACCTCCTCCTCCCGTCAGTGGGATCAGCTGTGTGTCATTAGTGTGTTTACATTTCTGTTCCACGCACACACATTCACATGCACTTCCCTGCACACACACACGCATCCATTCATCTTCACTCACATGCTCAGACATTTACTGATGCACACCTGTTTCCAGTCAGTCCAACCCACACATTCATTCACTCTTTCTCACCGGTGATCTCTCTCCTCATTAGTGGCAGCACTCTTTAAGGCGCTGTTGGGAGAGGTTGCCTGATCATTGGTTGTTCTCCACTCCCTGCTTAGTGTGTTCAGCCTGACTGTCAGTCTTTTTCTAACACTACCTGATGTCTGCTCGTTACCTGGTGTTAGCGGCTGTTTCTGCTTGCCTGCACTTCATGCAGCACGGACTGCTCCAGCTCGTAAGTTTATTTTGCTTTTCTCCCCGTGCCGTTCAGCTTTCCTGCAGCACTAGGCGTTCTCTCCCTTGAGCTGTCGAGCGTCCTAGAGGCGTCCCTGTTTTCCCGGTGCCCTCCATGACTGTTTGCTCATCTCACTGATTGCTCATCGTAACTGTTTGCTGGATTGAATCAATTTTTGTTCAATAAATTGCAGGCAACGTACTCTGCATGTGGGTTTTCATCGCCTCCCCCCCGTGCGCTGCGTAATGGCGCATGGGGACGTAACACACTCTGGAAATTACTGTTTAAAAATTCAGTAATGCGTTACAGTTACTGGGATTTGATCAGATGCATTACTCGTTTTATTATCCAAAATTTCTTTATTGAAGCTTTAATAGTATACAAACAAGCAGAGCTACATACAAATGGCTGTGCACAGCATGTCAAAAGGTGTTGTAGTCAGCACAGATCCCCATTGTTCAAACTGGGCATACACCGCACACCAGCCGCCTACACACACAGACACCAGGGCGGGGGTGGGGGTGTCTCAAATAACTAATAAAAAGAAAAGTAATATAAAAAATAAATAAATTAAATTTAAAAAATAAAAAGAGGAAGATAAAATCATATACAGTGGCGTGGAAAAGTGTTTACCACCTTCCTAATGTCTTTTTTTTTGTATGTCTGTCTCACTTAAATGTTTCAGATCATCAAACAAATTTAAATATTAGATAAAGATAACACAAGTAAACAGTTGTAAAACTAGTTGTATACCGGAGGGGACCATTGTGTAAGTCTATTGCGTCTTTTGCATTCAGTATCAGTCTGGAAAAAGTTATAAAGCCATTTCTAAAGCTTTGGGACTCCAGCAAACTAAAGTGAGAGCCATTATCCACAAATGGCAAAAACATGGTATAGTGGTGACCCTTCCCAGGAGTGGCCGGCCGACCAAAATTACCCCAAGAGCGCAGCGACAACTCATCCAAGAGGTTACAAAAGACCCCACGACAACATCCAAAGAACTGCAGGCCTAAGTTGGCTCAGTTAAGGTCAGCGTTTATGACTCCAGCATAAGAAAGAGACTGGGCAAAAATAGCCTACATAGCAGAGCAGAGTTCAAATGATATAATCCACTGCTGAGAAAAAAAGAACAAAGGCTCGTCTCAGTTTTGCCAGAAAACATCTTGATGATCCCCAAGACTTTTGAGAAAATACTCTGTGGACTGATGAGATAAGTTGAACTTTTTGGAAGGTGTGCGTTCCATTACATCTGGTGTAAAAGTAACACAGCATTTCCGAAAAGGAACATCATACCAACAGTAAAATATGGTGGTGTTTGTTTTGCAGTCTGGTGACATCCATATTTACAAGCCACTATTACATTCAATATAGACACTAACTAACTACTAACTAACCTGCACTTATATAGCGCTTTTCTAGTCACAAAGACCACTCAAAGCGCTTTCACTAGTACTAACCCTCTATTCTAAGGGCCTATAGGAAACAGATATCTAGGGACAATTTAGAACAACCAATTAACCTAACATGCATGTCTTTGGATTGTGGGAGGAAACCGGAGCCCCCGGAGTAAACCCACGCAGCACAGGGAGAACATGCAAACTCCATACAGAAAGGTTCCAACCCCTGCCAGCCTGGGGATTTGAACCAGGAACCTTCTAGCTGCAAGGCAACAGTGCTAACCACTGCACCACCGTGCTGCCCGACACAAACACAGGCACACATGAAGCTGGCTATAAACATGATAAAAATACTCAAGGCTCCATCAATCAGGGTATAAAGACAAAGAGATGAGAGAAAAAACCGGAGGTAAGAGAGAAGGGTCACATTAAAAAGTTAAAAACTAGTCAAAGAGGTTAAAAACTCAAAGGTCTAAAACCCAATAAAATATTTAGAACCCAAATAACATCCTACAAAAATAAGTAAATATAAAATGGAGTTAATAAATAGGTACCTAAATTATGTGCAATATATTGTTACAGCTTGTTCAACTCTTTGACAGCAGCAGGAGCAAAGCTGTTTTTGTAGCGCTGGGTTTTACTTTTTGGGACAGCAAACCTCCGTCTTGAGGGAAGAAGCTGAAAGTGGCAGTGCAAAGGGTGGGAGTCATCATTTAAAATGGAGGTAGCCATCCTCTGTACTTGTCTGATGTACAGGGATGTCAGGCTCAGCTGTGACTCACCAATCAAACGACTGGACCATCTAACTACCTGATCCAAGGATTTCCTCTGTTTCAGTTTTATCTGACCAAACCATGACACTAAAGAAAAGGATAAAACAGATTCAATAAAAGCCCGATAAAACATTGTCATTATGGTTCGGTCAATATAGAAGCATGCAAGTTTCCTTAAGCAATGCAAATGTTGCTGACCCTTTTTGCACACCCTTTCACAGTTTTCTTCAAAACAGTTCTGGGGCTGTTTTGCTGCTTCAGGACCTGGAAGACTTGCTGTGGTAAATGAAACCATAAATTCTGCTGTCTACCAAAAAAACCTTTATTAGAATGCCCATCCATCTGTTCGTGACCTCAAGCTGAAGCGCACTTGGGATCTGTAGCAGGACAATGATCCAAAACACACCAGCAAGTCCACCTCTGAATGGCTTAAGAAAAACAAAATGAAGACTTTGGAGTGGCCTAGTCAAAGTCCTAACCTGAATCTGATTGAGATGCTGTGCCATGACCTTAAAAAGGTGGTTCGTGCTTGAAAACCCTCCAATGTGGCTAAATTACAACAATTGTGCAAAGATGAGTGGGCCAACATTCCTCCACAGTGCTGTAAGACTCATTGCCAGTTAGCCCAAACACTTTATTGCAGCTGTTGCAGCTAAGGGTGGCCCAACCAGTTATTAGGTTTAGGGGGCAATCACTTTTTTCCACATAGGGCCATGTAGGTTTGGATTTTTTTTCCCCCTTAATAATAAACACCTTCATTTAAAAACTGCATTTTGTGTTTAGTTATCTTTGTCTAATATTTAATTTTGTTTGATCTGAAACATTTGTGTGACAACCACACCAAAAAATGAGAACTCAGGAAGGGGGCAAACACTTTTTCACACCACTGTACATACATACTGTACATACAGTATATATACATATATGTACATACATACAGTATATATACATATATGTATACATACATATATCAGATCAGTGGTATAAGTACTTCAGTAAAATGATGAAAAAAGAGACTCGCCCATGTATATATATAACATGAGACAGTAAGGTGAATGTATGCATGAGGAAGGAGCTGGATGAACAGGTTGCACTTGAGCTTGGCTTTATTAACCCCTTGCACTCCGGTCAATTTACCTAAAAACGCCAAAAAATAATGTGCCCAAAGTAAATCGAAAGCTGTTCTTCAACCCTTTGCAGCATCCTCATGGGGTTGGTCTCATTTAAAAGAAAACACTTTGAATTTTTTGGCAAAAAAAAAAAAAGATCTCTCTAAGTGCTCCGGCCACTGAGTTACAGTCATCTAAACATACTGAACTTAAAGAAAATAAATTTCGCCTGGGTGTTTTTTTGGATACAAATGCTTGCAAATAACACACAGCTTCAGATCCGGGCTGGAAAATGCAACAGAAATGTAGAACCAAGTATTATCCAGCTGAGGTCCAAATTTTGTAACAATACCACAAAAAATGAATATATTACACCACTTTGTTCTCAGGCTGTTCCCAGGCGTTTTGGAACTGTGCCAAATTGTGCCAAAATGGCACAGCTTGGAAAAATGTCTGTAACTTTTGAATGATTCAACATAGAAGCTTCATCTTGGGCTCAAATGAAAGGTCACATTCAGGGCTGTGTCTGTGTGTGTGTGTGTGTGGGGGGAGGTTGTCCCCCCACCCCCACCCCCGCTACAGAGGACGGAGATCCGCCCTCGCTACATGACGGATTACACTCGGATAAGGCATGTTTCCACAGCAGCGCTGTCACCGCGGCTCCCCCACCCCCCCCGCCGCTACAGAATCGTACAGGCGGGGGGGGGCGTTTACGGTCCGGAGGCGGCGAAGAACCGTGTAACGCGGCACACGCACTTCGGACATCGTGCGCCGCACAGTTGTAATTTACCGATCGGTCAAAAGTCATTTTTGATTAAAATTTTCAGGGATAAAAAATAATTTGGCTTATAACACCTTACCTCTTCACAGCCATATTGTCCTGGCCAACTTCTCTTCCTCATTGTCAGACGAACGCGACGCTGGTCCGCTCTGGTTCTGGTCTCGCGACCCGGTCAAAACATAATTCCATGATTGCGGTTTTGGCGAATGATTTACGACCTTCGTCGTCGGCCTCCGTCGGTCTATGATGACCATATAAGAGAATCCTAAACACTCTGCTGGATTTAAAAAAAATAAATAAATAAAGCACTGCCTGTGGCTGCTGAAGCAGTCTCTCTTCACCCAGCCTTTGTAGACAAAACAGCTCAGCGAACTTCTGTGCTTCAATTGGCTCACTGCATTGGTAGGCGGGTCCTTCTTGCCAAGTTTTCAGTCATTGGTTCTTCAAGGTTTCAGAAACCCAATTCAAGGTTCTTATTAGTCGAATGAGAGGTCAATCAGATGATCTAATCTGTTCGCGGCTGTGTCTGCAGTGGAAGAACGAATATGCAGCTCCCGCAGCTCCATCGTGCGTCCAAGAGCGCACGAGAGCGCCCTCGTGCTCTCTGGGACGCAGAGACTTGCCCGTCCGCGGTACAACGGAGCGCAAGAGGTTAATAACTATGTACAATACACGTCATGTTGTTCATAGCGGAGCCAGAGATTCCTAAATGGTGGATGCACATTAAAACCCCCCATAACATTCTCCCCACCTTTACAAAACAAGAAGAACATGCTAAATAACCCCCCATCCCAATTTGGAGACACAAACCCCACATAAACACTCTAAAATAAAAGCAGGCATAAAAAAACCATAAAGAACACTAAAAAGCAAAACTAAGCTAGGGCCGGTGGGTAGACTGCCGCACGGCGAAGTGGTTTATTCTGCCACTCAAATTTAGAAAAGCGGTGCTCCTAACTAAACAGATCTACATTTTTTTTTTATTTATTTACAGTCCCCCCACGGTGATGGTGGGTCAGGCAGGGAAAACAGTTCAGCCTGAGGGGTTTGAGGCAGCCCCATGGTGGCTTTCCCCCTGGGGCTTTGAAATGGGCTCATGGCGGCCTACCCCCTGGAGCTGTTGGCCCCCTGGGGCCAATCTTCATGACACCAGGGCCTGGGTCCCATATTGCAGCAGCCGACTCCCGTGGAGCTCCACCGTCTGGAGCCGCCACCTGGACACACCGTGGTCTTTTTGCGTGTTGAACCGAATTGTCCATTTGCCAACAGCACGCTGTCCTCAGCTTCACCATGATCCTCAGTGGCTCCCATTGTTTTGCTGGCTGCGGAATGGTCAGTCACCATCCCGGTCTCCCGCCGGCGCAACCCCGAACCCAGTCCATAACATGGAGCGGCGCCTTACTTGTTTCCCTGCGTTGCCGCCATGCTCCTGGTGGCTCTGCGTGCTTGCTCAACCTGGAACCTCCGTCGCGCTTTGGTGGTACTGCTTTCACCGTGTTCACTGCGGACCCTTCACCCATAGCCTCCATCACTGACCAAAATTCAACCTGAGCACTGAAAGTGTCTGGTACCTCCCTGGTGTTGCTCATCTGAATGGACCCTCCACCCGCCAACTTGGTCGCTCCTACTACAGCCGGCCGAGTGCGGGCACCAAAGCGGTCTGGTTCCTCCACTGAGCTGCTCTCCACCCGAGAGCATGAAGTGTGCGCTTCGGTGTCGGTTGTTGAAGCGGACTCTCCACCCGTCAGCTCGGTCTAATCTCCGTAGCCTTCCAAGTGAGGGAAGAGGAGCAGTCCGGCTCTTCCTCTTTGCCGTCAAAAGTTGTCTGCAGTGCCACGTTGCACATTGTCTCTGTGCCTGGCTGCCGCTGCTGTGCTTCGGGGTTCTCAGCATGCTTGTGCTCCCGAATCTGATTGCTGCTCTCCCTCTGTGCCATCCACAGTGCTGCTGTCACTCCCAGCTCGGAATTCTCCCTCTTCGCTGCACTCTCTGTACTGTGCTTTTTGGCTGGCATGTCTTTCTCGATGGGCACAGGCTCCCTCTCCTGTGGCTCTGATTCCACTGTGTTAGCTAGCTTGTAGCCTGTAGCATCTAGCTTCTATTTCTGGTGCTCATTTAGTTCCCTGGCTAATTTCTCCATTGCTACTAGCTGGGACGTTTGTTCCCTTAAGCTAGCTACCTTCATACCTTTTAGCTCCAATAGCATCTCAACCCACATTTTCATGTTACGTGTGTGTTCAGCAAAATAGCTAGCAAGAAGCTTGACAGCATTTGCATATGACTCAGTCTCCCCTAACATGTGGAAAATTCCTTCTAATACCTTCTACGCCAACTTTGCGAACCAGTAGTGCTCGTTTCCTTGACTCCACCTACGTTTAGCTGACTGTTCCGGCCCCAGATTATGAGCTGCATTTTGGTGTGCAATAACTGATGTTTGACACATCTTTAATGTCCTTGCTTTTGACTTTATTGCATCAAACACCGTAAAGACTGAAACATATCAAACACAAGAAACATTATTTTAGCTGTGGACACAAAATTCTAGTATTACAGAAATTAAATCATACTGCATACACACAAATGTAAACATTTATGATCTCAATTGGTAGATTTTTTAGGTTTACTGAGTTGTTGCAAGAAAGCTACCAGCAAAAATTATGCAGCATTTACTGTAAACAAATACAACAGATTATCAAATCCACATTTAAAATTGTATGGTTTGTGCACATCAGATTTTCATATTAGAAACACACAAAAAGTTTCTATTCTTTGAACATGTGCATATTCAAACAACCATCATTAAACTTCAACAGAGTTAAACATTTCACTAACCACTTTGCCGGGTTGCAGCCTTCCGAGGGCAGAAATTCCTCGCAGGCTCTCTCACATTTTGTCTGCAATTAATAGCCCGGAATAAATACCTTGTAAATTGGTATTTCAGCTAATTTAAAGTCAAGATGTCAATTCAAAAACATAACAATAAAATTGACTAGAACTAGGCATCCAGTAAATAATGGATTGCCAGATTTGCACTTCTAAACTACCAAAGGCCATGCAGGCCGGGAATTGCAGCAGTGATCGACCAGAATAATACTGCATTTACTTCAAGTCAAAAATACATCCCTATTCACAAAATGAAGCTTCAAAAATTACTTTTTCACAACTATTACAGTTTTTTGCACATGCATGGAGACTAGGTGAAAAGTTACATAGGCAATGGATTACCCCCGACAGTCACATGGTCTAGTCACACTTCAACAAACTTCAAAAATATCATCATCTCTCAAACAATCCACAAAATATTGGGTAGATAATTGGCTATGAGGGATTATTTCATCATTATGACAGTTTCACCCTACCTGGGCTGAGGTAAACCGCTGGATGGCTTGGATTTTGTTCTTAGCCAGCCATGCTCAAAGTGTCCGTTGCCATATGCTGCTGGACAGGAAGTCTCAAATCGTCTACTTCCTGTTGTGAATAATACTTACACTTCATGCATTTTTGATGGCAAATTATTTCAATAATTCTTAAATCTCAAAGGATAAATTTCCAAACCTAGGTTTTAAAAGAAAATATGGAGGGAATAAATAAATAAAAGGCAGGGAGTTCCCAAGGGATGCCCCAGAGGTCAAAGGTCATTTCCGGGTTGGGGGTTCCCCCAGACACAAAGTAAACAACTTTTGCCTGGCACACAGAGCCAGGCTGTGAATATATACGTATACCTGCCAAAACAAACCTTTGGGAGGCATTGCTGTACAACCAAAGGGCAAATACTAGAAAGGATGTCACTGTTGACAT